>PVJO010004500.1:0-109047 GCA_004026905.1 Hystrix cristata | reverse complement strand
TTACTTACAAAAGCTTTGTTTTAATTTTTTCCTTCCATTTCTTATTTCTCTTGTCCCTCTGTTCCTTTCCCCCTGCCCCCTCCGTTGTTCCCTTTCCCATTTGAACACTTTCTTCCCTTTCCCAATATAATACATTTTAGAGTTTATTTACACTTTCAGTTTCTCACACCAGAGAAACAATATGGTCTTTAAACATGTGTGTCCGATTTATTTCACTTAAGAGTATGGTCCCAAGATGCATCCATTTACCTAGAAATAACTCAAGCTTATCATTCTCTACGGCACAGTAGCATACATGAAAATTTACATATATGTGTGTATATATAAATTGGATATATTTTATATGGACTTGGAGCAAGACTTGTTGGATTTGAATCCTAACTCTGTAATAATATATTAGCTATTTGGTATTGGGCAAATTATTTTACTTCCTTGTGCCTCAGTTTACCAATCTATGAAATGGAGATAAGAAAATCCCTACATTATTGGGTCATTATAAAGATTTTTTTAATTGGCAAAAGTTTTATCACAAATTGCTAATAATATAACTCACTTAAAAATTCAAATACTATAGAAACACAAAAGCCACAAGCATCTTTGAGGTAATGCACAATTCCTGCACGTGGCAAAGTTCCAAACTCATTGATCACTGAGCTCCAATCTCAGTGATCATTCTGACTATCTATACTTGGATTGAGCTGCACCCTTCTATGACATAAGAAGTTTCTCTTACATTCTTTAAATCTTTGCATACATTTTTACACAACATAATAAAAATCACATTTGTAAATAGAAGTTACTTCTATTTACAGACTTGAAATATTTAATTCTCATGAATTCTATGAATTTTCTACACAATAAAATATTAGTTGGAAATGCTAATTTGCTAGTGTGGACTGGCCTCCGTGAGAGCTGTCCAGCTGTGTGCGTGTGTTTGTGTGGACTGGAAAGTGCAGCCAATCTCAGGCAGAGGAAATAAATCAGGTTTCTGACTTTCATCGTAACCTGTTGATTAACTACTGGCAATCTGTCATTTCTGGGTCACATTACTGCAGAAAACGGAGTGTCACCTCCCAGAGCGCCCCTCAGAGAGCCCGAAGTTCATGGGAATGAGCAGGGGAAGGGACCTCTGGACACTTTCCCACACCCCCAGGACAGCTGCCGGCCTGTGGCCTCGGCCTGCCTGCTTCGCTGATTCTGCACGAAATTTACGGTGCTTCCACCAGAGTGTCCCGTGGTGGCTCTGAACATGTATCATTCTGACCAATTTCTGAACATATATGTTTTCCTATCATCCAGTTTGATCAAATCCCAGCCCCTGAGGCGGAAGGAACCACCCACAGCCGAGGAAGGAGGCGGGAGCCTGCTCTGCCGCACCGCTGAAGACCGCTCCCTTAATCTCGAGTACAAACTCAGGTACACTTTAACGCTGCTTTTGAAAAGCCATGTTGAAGCTGCAGTTTACCTGCAAGTTTCTCATACCAAAATATTGGCTAAAGATAAATAATAAAGATAGTGAAGAAATAGATGAAGCTGTTTCTTTTAAGAGTGAACCTGTTTCACTCAAACTTTTAAGATGAAAATTGAATTTCAGTCTTTTCAAGCATCTACTAATTAGGGTCAGTGAAACTTTGGGTGAAGTCCTTAACCTCACTGAGTCTCAGTTTTTCTCCTCTGTAGGAGGGAAACATTCTAAAACTGGTAGCATTGCTGGGAAACTCCAATAATAGATGTCAAACAGTTGATACAGGGAAAAACTCAATGAGCATTACTTTTTATTAATATGATAGACTCACAGTCACATGTTGGAGTTTTTTAATTATTGTCTTGCCTTTTGAATACTTGAAGCTTAATTAGCTTATAAACTTATTGAACCCTTCAAATCTAGAAAGCGAACTACTTTTTTAATGCTTAAATTCCATAATTAAATGAGTGAAGTATGTATGATGAGTTTTTAATTTTACTCTGTTTAGTGTTATTACTGAACATAACAGAAAAATTATTGTATTGTGATTACTATCAATTTTATTATTAATTTTATAAGGGTTTTTTCCCAAAACCATAAGAAATTAATGTTATCATGAGTTTCATTGTTATATTCCAAAATATGAAACTTCATTCATCAGAATAGAATTAATATCATAAATGTTATATGAGTACCTCCCTTTAGCTAGACACTGTTCTTGGCACTGTATTTGATGATAAGAAAGCAAATTTCCCACATCTGTGAACTTTGCTTTATGGAGGTAGATAGATAACAAGTAGTACATAACAGCAATAGACCAGATATGGGACATAGAGGAAACAGATCTAGGCAGCTGATAGAGACTGACACTAGGGAAGGGGCTTGGGTGGGACTTGAGCAATTGAAGTGACTTACGCATAATTAGATAAGGAATCAGTCACAGGAGCTGGGAAAGACCTCTCCGCAGAGAGGAGGCAATGACATAAGAACTGAAATGACTGCAGGGCGTCAGGAAGGTAAAAGCCAGTAACACAGGGCGTGAGGTGCTCAGGGGGAGTTCATCTCATCTCAGGCCTGATGGGAGATCATTGGAGGACACACGGTCATATCTTTGAAGACACGCACGTGGAAGAGCGCAGGAGGAAAAAGTATAAGAACTACTAAGCACGCTTTTTCTGCTCCGGGTGACGAATCACAGACATTTAGATCAGAGTCCAGGCAAAGGATGAGACGACACCGTCATATAGAAATCAACTTTGGAAGCAGAAAGGACCTGCTGATTACTTCCCATGAGTGTTGAGGAAAATCAAATGATGGAAAACGGTGCTGCCATTTGCCGAGGTGTGAAAAATAGAAGAAAATTATTTAAGTAATATGTGAGGGGAGGGACTCGGGAGTCCCCTTAAGGACACAGTTTGTTTGTAAGGACCGTTAGACGTAAATGAGGACGCGGCCAGAGTTAAGCTCGTGTAAATCTTAAGGCTGTCATCACACTGACATCTAAGGAGTTAGTCTTAATTTAGGCAAAAATGCCCCACGTTGACCTGACATAATGCTAACAAGCCCTTCATTCTGCAGTCTCCTAAATGAGAGTGTCAAATGCATTAAAGATCTTTCTCAGAAGGCGACTGGAGAAAAAGAGTTTGCCTATTATGCGTCGGAGAGAGGGAGCCCAGGCTGATTCAAGTGTCTCCCAAGCACGTAGCCAGCATGTCTTTGGCCTGTGCGGGGCCTGACCTGGAAGGGGCAGAAGCGGTGAGGTAAGGTGTGGGACCCGGAGGTCACTTAGCATCCGGAGGACCTTACTCGGTGTTCATGTAGAAAGCAGGGTGGAGGTAGCACAAGGCTGGTAAGGTACAGTGAAACAACTAATACCAGAGCTAGAAGAGAAACCTCTTCAGAATTTCCTTCTGAGTGACACAGTGCACAGCTAACTCTCCATTATACTCGATGAAACTCACTATCTCCAAACGTTTAGGCTGGACGTCAGTTTAAACCTCCTCCGCCTCGCACTTACGAAACCACAAACCATTGACTATATGATTTACCCTGACGCTTTCTCCTTATTCCTTTCCTGCTTTTCCTCAAATAAATGTGCTAACAAAATGTTAAACGTTAAAAAATACAACCAAGACAGAAAATGCAGCGTGACAGTGAGGTCAACATATTCTGTGTTTAGCTGTCTCCAGATAAATCGAGCTTTGCAAATGGAGTTGATGGGCTGATTTTCAAAAACTGTCTCACATTATTTTCGAGGATCCTTTAATATACGTCAGAGTCATTGTTCACAGAATGTTAGAATGCGTCTCAAACAATTCTCTATTTTCTTTTCAGAGGATAATACTTTACAAGAAAGGTTAAGAGTGTGTGCGTGCACGCGTGTCTGTGTGTATATGTGTGTGTAAGAGACAGACAAGGAGAAAAGGAGGGCAGAGAGAAGACATTTGACAACACACCCAAAGTGTTATGTAAATTGTAGCATGTAGCAATAGCACTTGATCTTAGGAGCCCTGAGGACCCCGAGGCTGCCATCAGAAAAGAGGTCCGGGGCTTCCTCCGTGTGCGGTGGCTGAGCCCGCCCGCCTGCCCTACAGCCGCTGCTGCTTCCACACTTCCGGTCTCCCATCTGTGTCACTCTCCAGAGAGCAGGTTTTGGAGCAGGTTCTTACAGCCCAACACCATCACGACTGAAGCCCAATGCTCCAAACACAGACATGTTCTCACTTCCACAAATGTTTAAGTAAAAAGAGAATGTGCTGAAGGAGAAAATTATTGTCTTTTTTTCTTTCTTTCTTTCTTTTTTTTGCAAAAGCACACGTATGGTGTTTTGACTTACAGAAAATGAAAAACAAAGATTAATTCTGAAACTGCTAATTGTGTAAAAGCAAGGATTTTCAAATAAAGTAAAAGTTCTTTTATTAGCCTGGAAAAACTTTTGAAGAGAAAGCATCAGCCATCTTCCTTAGACTCTTTCTTCCTGATAAAACAGATATTTGGACAAGATTCATCAAAATACATCTATCAAAACCCTTGCCATATCGACTTGATTTTTCAAGTTTCTAGGCTCATAATTAAAGTTAGTATAATTTCTAATACAAAACATTTGCCTAAGAAATACTAGATTCTGATTTTTGTTAAAGACATTGATTTCAGATCATTAGAATCTGAACCAATACAGTTATTAGTATTTACTTTGAGTTAATACTAAAGAAATAAGATTTGTGTTTCTCTTGGGTCTAAGAAAAGATCACAGAACTGTAAAACCATGTAATTGGAAGCATATGCCTATGGTTAACTATGTCCAGAAATTAACATTCGAGATTCATCTCTGGCTTTTCCCAGAGGTTCCTTCCCATCTTTGGCATCTGACAACCCAACGATGATTGAATAAAGCTCCTAACCCAAAATTTTATTTCTGGCAATTCCTTGTGCAGAGATTATGTAGGTGAAGCATATATTGGATAGAGATCCGACATCTGCCGCATGGCACCTTGCACCCATCAATGTTTTAATGCACACTCTTGGGGCAGACAGCCAGCACTGAAGAGGTCTGCACCCAGAGAGCAGCTCTCCCCGCTCACTCGACTAAGCTGAGTGAGGGCACAGTGTGCGTTCAGCTGGCTTCTGAAATAACCCAGAATTGAGCAGCGCTATCTTTCAGGAATCTCTTCCAGGAATCACTAGCATTATTTGATGAAATGTATACCTGCGTCATGGCCTATTTTCCCGAAGAGAACAAAGGCTTGAGGCCTCCAAGGGAGATTTATATTTTAAAGGTACATGTATGGAAAGTTGGTGAACTGGAATTCACTGAAAAATGAAATAACCTAAATCATACTTCAAAATGGACATCAACATCTTGATGGGAAGTACCAATCAAAATGCTCTCATTTATTGGGCAGTTATGACTAGCAGAAGAATTGTGGTATAAAACACTCCTCACTTCTGCTTCCACCATGTGAATCCATCCACTGCTGTGTTAGTCTTTGGGAGAAACTTCATTTTCTTTAAATTGCATTTTCCTCCTCAGCCAGGTAAACTTAGTATAGGATGACACTGCCATTTAATACAGCATCATTATAGTTCTACATACAGTCATCGAAAATGCCCCTGTGTCCATGGAGGCAAAAGGCTTGCGGAATCTGGATGCAACAGTGCTGTGGAAAAATACGTCCCCATTGCTCACCAGTGGCTGGAATTGGGAAAAAAAAAAAAAGTGTGCATCCTTTTCTTAAGAATGACAAGTAAATCATCATGGGAAATGCTAAGGCAGGTCCTTGATCTGTGGTAACTAGATGGATGAGTTAGTGAAGAAGCAGAGCAGCGTAAGAAATCTTGGAACGGAATAACACCTCCAACGAGCCTGTCTTTCAGTGGTCAAAATATGTTTTCTCTGTCTTGCTCTCTTCGCCTACACCACTCCAGCAAAGTGAGAGGTGAATCACTTTTATTCTGCTGTGATTATTTTTACTCCTGAAAACACAACTTAAAGCCTCAATTTTAGGCCATAATTGCACAGAGTCAGCTTGTTCAAAAGGTTACAAAAATTTTAAAAACTCTGAGTCCCAGTAAATAGCAAGCAGTAGATGAGTCAGGTTCAAGTGAAAGCAGAGGAAACATTAACCATTTCTTTCTAGAAACTTACTTATTTCAGTGCACCTAGTCAGCCTTCTAGATATTTTGTCTTTACTTCAAGATTCCCCTCCATGGAGATGAAAAATACACTAAGTCTATACCTCTGCAAATAGCTTGCAGTCCAAAAGCATATTTGTAAATCAGCGTGTGAACTCAGAATGTGTTTTGCCATAGGGAAAAAATACTATGTGGTCATTTGATATTTAGCCTATCTAAGAATAATTAACTCATTTCCTTTCAATAGCTATTCAGTAGTGGGCTTTTATGTTTCCAGTGAAAATCGTAGACTTCAATATTCTTAAAATACTAGTAATTACAATAAGAGAAAAATATGTAATCTATTTCTTTGGGTTTTCAAAGTTGGCCACTGAAAATAAAAATCACTTTAAAAAATCCAGATGTGGATATAGGCTGAAGACTTACTGCCTCTAGGCAAGAATGATTCCAAATTTGAAGGTTAGAATTTGCTACTGCAAAGAACAAAAGTATTATACTTGAAGGAATCAAATTGTGACAAACCACAGATTACACCATCAATGCGTGTATTTATTTTTCACGTATCTTCTTGCTTTGTCAAGAAGAATGAACCGCACTGACCTTTTATCTGAATTTCAGTACCTATTGTAGTTGTTGACCCTCATTTGACACAAGACAAGTGAAATCATCTTTCTGACAGAATAAATGAGCTCTATGCCCATTTCGAAGTTTATTTCTGAGACTAAGCTTTCCTGGATCCAGCCATCTTACAACTGGCCCACAAGGACACTGTGCATTGTGACACTAAATCACCTTTTGCCACCTACGACAGTCACACAGTATTCCAAAGCAATCTTCTTTTGGACTCTTGAATTTTGGCAGTTAAAGGAAAAAAAGACGCTCTGGCTTTGAAAGGTATTCGTGAAGCACGAGAGAAACTGCATTGTCTACACTTTTCCTACTTTGTGTATGTACCAACAGAGGTATAAGAAGTATTTCAGGGCTGGGGATTTAGCTGAAGTGGTAGAGTGCTTGCCTAGCAAAGACAAGGCCCTGAGTTCGATCGGCAGCAACCCCCCAAAAAAGTATTTTCCTAGCCATTTATGAAGCCAGAAAAATCGTTTTACTACTCTATCATTAGCTATTCTTATTTTTCAGACGCTTTCTTTTTTTTTTTTTTTTTTCAGACGCTTTCTGAGCGGCTTACCTGAATTACTTCACTTACCCAGTTAAGGAAACCGAAACTGAGCAAAGGGAAAATCATTCGTGGAAGTTGCAGACAGACTTCCTCCAGGGGTCCCCCTGGACAGAGACCACAGGGGCTCTGTAACAGGCCGCGTCACAACGCCGCCGGTTCATACCCACCCGCTTCCAGTCCCGCGTGGGATGAAAGGCCATCTCAGTCCGTCACACTCTAGATTCCACCTGGCTCCTCTCTCCACTCCTTCCCTTTCCTTGAGTCCTGTCATACTGAACTCTTCCACATGCGGACACCACGGACTTGTTTCTTCCACTGAGGTGCTCTCCCAAGTCTCCGACCAGCAAGCCCCTAATGTAACTCTTCCTAGAAAGCGCTGTTCTTCATCTGACCACCTTCTCTCTTTTTTATTTTTTCATTAGTACATGTTTGCAGTCCCTGCCGTTTACAGTCATCTCGGGGAGTGGTTACACGTACCTACTACAGCTTCTTCTCTTCTTTTTAAGCCCCTTCCCCTTCACGCCCCTCCCTCTTCCTCGTCTAGTTCCCCTAACCCGTTTTTCTTACCTGTTGATGTTATTTGTCTTAGCTCATGTTTTGGCATATAGTGTTTATACTAATTGAGGTTATGAGGTTCCCATACATGGCATATCTTTATTCTTATTTCCCCTTTCCCTCTTCCTCACCCTTCGTCCTTGTTCCCTTGGACCCCTCCCCATTGCAGAGACTTGCCTCTTTGTCCCTTTCTATCCAATCTTTATCAATCTCTTTGTACTTTGCCCCACTCAAACACTCAAGAAGGGAACCTTCTTCCTTCTACATTCTATCATCATACTCTTATTATTTTTTCAAAACACTTGTCACTGTTGAAATCAAATTTTTATCTTACTTTTTCCTTGTTATTGCTTCCCGGCTCACACATTAGAATGTGAACTTCGTAAGGGCAGGGACTGTGTACAACTCAGGGAACCTTACTTCTCTGTCATCTAGCCCAAACAACATACAGTATACGTAGTAAATGAACACGCAGCTATTGATGTTAAAGAGACATCCTTGAATTTATACTGATGTATGCAGTCATTATGCTATTTAAACATCATTATAATCAAATAATTGTATGACCTTGAGAAAAAAATTTCACCTTTTTCAATAGAAATGCCAAGTTCAAGGGGTGAAAGTTCAAGTTAAAAGGAAGATACAAAGTTGAAAGCACTTTAAGCCAATTCTTTCAAAAATGAACTGAAGAGAAAGGTTAAAGGGACTGAGGTTTTTCAGACTACCAAACAGAGACCTAGGGGATTAGTTAATTATTGTCTTCACATTTTGAAGACATTTTTATCATGAAAATGTCAAGCTTTTATCTGTCCATGAAGGGGTAAGAAAAGGAAACAGACCTAAATTCAACTTGGAGATAATTAGAGTGAACTCAAAACTCTTTGGGCCACAAGAGAACAGACTCCTAAAAATGATTTGGGAGTGTGTGCAGTCATAATTCTGACAGAATAGAGTTGAAAGCATCTACTTTGAATGCTTGGCATATAATGTGCATGAGAGGTGAACCCAGAAGGCATTTCCAGGTGATCTTATTTGGCAGAAGAAAATTTTTAGCCAAATAAGAACATAAATTGGTACATATGTACACAAAATACAATGCATGCATTAAAATACAAAGATGTACTTTATTCTTTTCTAGTTTGCTGTACCCTACTAAGGTTTCCTACTTAGCTGTGCAAATAATCGGGAAGTTTACTAACCACCGTTCAAATGAAAGCTGGGTGCATCCCAATTTTCCTAGAGCTGATTTCCCCTTCTCCCTCTTGTCTCCTGGTTTACTGAGGAGATTCCAAAGGAAGAACAAAAGATAAATGTCCAAGTTTAAAACCAACAGTAGTATGAAAAGTACTTCCCCTAGTTATTCTTAGAAGCCAGAAATACAGTTTCTCTGCTCTATCATTAGTCAACTACCTGAAGGTTATGGAACATTTATTGTTTCCAGGAGTTTTCTAAAGGACTTACATGAATAAGCTCACTTAAATTCACAAATAGTCAGGAAACATGAGACCGAGAAAAGTGCAAATCATTTGTTCAAGTCAACACTGACAGTAAACTGGCAGAGTCAAGCCTGGAAGTTATCCTTTTAGACTACATCGGCTACATTCTTTTTTCTTTTAATTTTTACTTTTATTAGTAATGTTTGCAATATATAATGATTACATCCATCGTGGGGCATCGGTACATGTATGTAATACACCTTAATTCTTTTTTATGTCCCCTTCCCCTCCCTCTTTTCCTCCCTCCATCTCTTGGTCCCCTCCCCATTTACAACTGACTCAGCTGTCAACAATCCTCTCAAAATAAATTGGAATAGACAGCAAACAGCAGACAATTCACTTGGCACAGGTAGCATTTTCATTTATGAGAGAGTGCTAGCATCTTCCTGGGGCCCGTGAAAAAACGATCATTCCCTCTCTTTTCCGCGTAGCCTCTCCCCCGAGGGTCACTCCCCAGCTAACATTATGCAGCACCGACCACCAGGCAACAAGTATCCTCAAGTCAATCCACTGAGATGTTGGATCCATAGCCATGCTGGGACCTCATGCAATTATAGCAGTGGGACTAGAGAAACGCCCACGGTGGGCCGCTCTGCATTCACCATCCGCTGGTGACCTCCCGTGAGATGCCCAGATGGGATCATAATCAAATGATGACTGTTCCCGCCAATATGCAGAGAAAAAAGGAACATTATCTTTCTTGTGCAGACATTAAGTTCCAGCCTACCTGGAGTTTCTTGGGTGTAATGCAGTGGAACATAATAATTTTTTAAATATAAATGAGGTTAACCCTTACAATACGTTTAATGAATTCACAAATGATATCATCATAAATGCGCACAAACTCTAGCTAAAAAGTTATCCATATTTCCCTGCAGCCTCACCAGCATTTGTAGTTATTTGATTTCTTGATGTGTTATGTACATGTACAACTCCCCACAATGAAAATGATCCTTACGTGCTGCAAACATAGATTAATAAAAATTTAAAAATAAAAGGTTAGGGCTTGTCTACATATTAAAAACAAATGAAAACAAATTTACAAATCTCCATCTAGTAGGTTAAATTTATCTTGGTGCATCAGTACAAGAGTATTAATATGGTGTCAGAAAATAATTGTTAATTTTAAGGTGATTCACAATATAGTAAATGAAGAAGCAGTGACTAAAGTATATATACATTATGGGCTCATTTTAAAAGTAATTTTAAAATGTATACAAGCATGTATGAAACAAGGAAAAATAATGTATCAAAAAGTTAACATTTATCACTACATGATTGGACTGTATATTAATTTTTTCTTTCATGTATGTGTTTTCTAAAAATCACATGCATTACATTCAGTATAGTAAAATGGAAAGAAAACAGTTAGGCCACCATAGTATTTCTGCATAAAGAATGTGAACTCCTCTCGTTTATCACAAGACTACTATTTTTTTCACGTGATCTATAATGAAAATCTATACAGATTTTCCCTTTGTTCAAAGGTAGGAGGAAAGATTCAGCACGAGTTAGTTTTAAAATACTAAAGTTTCTCATTTTCATCTTTTCATAAACTGTGCAATGTGGCCATTTATAGAGGTAGTGAGTACCCAAGCAGCCTCAGTGTGGCAGGGAGCAGGCAGAGAGGAGGGCTGGGACACCCGAAGAGAAAACCCTGAATGTATGTCAGGGCCTTGGAGAAGAGCCCAACCATACAGAGTACCAAAATAGTTTGTAAAGCTATAGAAATCAACCCATTTGTCTGTGGTTTCTTAGTGTACGGGGAAAATGGCATTTCAAGTCATCTGTAGATTTGGGGCTCTTCAATAAACCATTCATTTGAAGACAAAGTAAAAATAATTCCTACTTCAGCTCCTTTATAAAAGTAAACTCGATGTAGTGGAGAGAATATATTACTTTTTATTAATTTGTAATCCAAAGGAAAGAGTTTCTGAAACTCTCCAAGAAAATTGATGATACATTAAAAAAGAAAATATCTAGCATTTGTGGAATGCAAAATATACTTTCAAAATATAAAAGTGACAAAATATTTGCAATGTACCATACAGAAAACTCACCTGACATTCTCAGAACATAACTAAGTTCCTACAAATCAGCCAGAAAATTAAAAGGGGCCCATATAAAGTGAGCAAAAGATACAAATAGGCCACCTAAGAACTATTTCAAATACGTAGTACATAAGTGCTAAAGACACTCAGAGTCAGCTGAGTGAGAGTTAAACAGCAGAGCATATGCTTTCTTCTCAATGAATTAACAAAGTTTGCTTAAATTTTCAAATATTGAGAGTCGACAATGTGAAATGGAGACTTACACACTGTATTATCGCATTATAATTCAAAACAGCTGTTTTGAGGATCAGAATAATATTATCCATCAAAATTTAACTGCACTTAGGAGTTGATCCTCAACAAAATTCTTGTAGTTAATGAAGCTGTGTGGTGGCAAGCAGGTGTAGTTCCAGGTATGAGGAAGACCAAAGTAAGACAAAGGGTGGAGTCCAGGATTTCAAGGCCAGTCTGAGCAACGCAGTAAGATCTCATCTGAAAACAATGCGTACAGCATGAATGCTAGTAACTGCATGGTAACAACATGGGAATTATTGAAGAAAATGCAAACCCAGACCTGTGTGCATTGGCATATAGTAGTTTCACGTGTAGGTACACACTGATACATACAAACGGAAATCCCCAAATCAAAGCCTAAGTCCAGGCAAGAACAGGCTGCACAGAGAGGGTAGAAAAGAGGTGGACCCAGGTGGCAAATCCACTCTGCAGCAGGTGCTCGCCAGCAAACCACATTGCATTTTCACATGCAAAGAAATCTGTCTTCAGTTTCAGAGAAGTAGCTAGAGCTGTCCAAATTATTCTATATAATAAAATCAGATTTTATCTACTTCCTGTGTATAAAATGTTTTACTCTTGGGAGAGACAAAAAACAACAGAGCAGAGCAACATTCTTAAATGGATAAAGGACTCCTGGAAACTATAATAAGTCATTTCATCTTAAATTATTTGTGCTACTCTGTCCTCACACACTCTCAAAAAGATCCGCTCTACACTCAAAACCCGAGAGAGAGAGAGAGAACAAGAATACCAAGGAAAAGGACTGAGTTTCAGGCTTTGGTTGATAAAGAAGCAACTAAAAGATACAGAAAAACAAGACGTGAAAAGCAAGGAAGCGAGACACATGAAAACTTCAGACTATCAGTAATGCTCAGAGAACTTGGAGGTGGCTCTTTCTTAGCACAGGCCAAGTAGCACGTTTGAGAACATCAATTTAGATCATAAGGAGCAGAGACGTCCTGGTTGACATGAAGATTAAATGTGATTATAAATATAATAATATACTATTTATAACATTTACTCCAAAACATATTACAAAAGAAATGTTTGCTAGTGTAAAAAATTCATAGAAGAAGAAGAAAATGCCCCTTTCAGTCCTATTCAGTCCTACTCGGCACGTTGCAGGGTCTGGAGACCCAAGTGGTCACTGAGAGGGAACGAACTGAGCGATTAGTCACATGCCTGTGACTTTCCAGAAACAGCCCCAACCCGCCTTGCTGGCTCAGACATACTGACAAATGGCACGTTAGCTATCTATATTCAGATAGGTAAAATGAGTACAGTTGTGGATGTTAACTGACCACTTTCAATAATTAAATGTTTAATGTAATGAGAGTTATGACGTCAACTGAGCCACAGATTAAAGAGAACTACATCTAGATAGATGTCCAACTCATTGAGTAAAATATTCTGTCAAAACTGAGAGAAAGAAGTGCTGAAGCATGTGTCCTATCAAATTTGGAAACTACGTAGAGAAATTGCTTCCTTTTTCTCATACAAAGGACTAGAGACATCATCCATGACAAAAAGACACCTGACAAAGACATGCAAGAGGACCAGATAAACCCAAGACTGAAATGAAGAAGCGTTCTGTTGACACTACCCACCACCTCACCACGTCACACACTGAAAACTGATTCCAGCCCTGTATTGCCCAGCTGAGCAAGATAGAAACTCACAATTGTTCTTAATAGTCCAGCAACAACTATCAATAGATCGGAATTAACAGAAGACATGAGATCTTCTTACCACCCAAGTGATTGGAGAGAGAATTGCAAAAACAACCTATAAGATAGCACGTCATCAAAGAATAACTCAGTTGACAGACTCTGGCCACGGTGTGGATTACATGTGCATAAACTACACCTTAAACAGAAAACAAATTCCTGTCAATCACCTTCTACCATCGAGAGTTATAGAGTTGAAAAATCTATATCCTCAAAGTTTTCACTAAGAAAGAATCCACTGGAGTCTTTAAATTTTAGCAAAAAGAAATAACCTAGTAATGGAGTAGACATGTACAATCCTGGCAGGAATAGAGAAGACCTTATTCCAGTTCTTAACATCTTTTTTATTACTTCTCCTAGAAAAACTCGAAGCAGGGATTACTGGCTCCCCTGACAAACCTGTCAGCCCAGTCCACTCCTAATCTCGCAGAGAGCAGAAATCTCGAGCCACACACTATTCTGGGGAGAGGGCAGGATGCAGCTCAAAAGATCAGAAGAGCAAAGAATTGCATTCATCCCAGGAAAGACTCTTGCAAAGTTTCTGCTGTACTGAGCTTTACATGCGAGTAGAAAACCTAATGTAAGGGATGTGGTTGCATTAATTATAAGATTTCAATTTGACAGTTTAATTAGAAAAAGGAGAGTTAGTGTAGGGCTTGCAGAATTCATGATGAATCACATACTCCAACAGACTTCATTTTCATATTTCAATTACACACATTTCTAACTGATGAACAGCAACATAGCATTTTCTGTTTAATAAATGTGATATCTGTTGGAATTGATAACATTAGTTCAGTAATTACTGAGCCATTATTGTCAGGCTTTTAAAAAACATGGAAAGAAGACTTAGTTATTAAAGTTTAGCATCAGCACAAAACTACATTTTGAAATGTTCCTATAAAAGAGCTTTTTAATAGTGCATTAGTTATCCTTTACAGACAAAGGAGTAAAATTCAATAACAGGTATTTGCATGAGATTGGTTTTGATCTAATTACATCTTATTTGATTCCAAGACACACCACTATAGTCATTACATTCTTTCTACATCTTTATTTCAGAATTCAGGACAAAAAACAGGAGCAGGACTTAGGTTTGAATGACATACTTTAACACAAGATAATGCTAAGATTCTGAGCTTTGCTTAAAATAATTATGGTAAAATATACCAAAAAATTGATTTTCATCAATCTAAAGAGAAGCGTAGAGTCAAAGGGGAATGAGCTTTAAGTGACTCAAGTCTGTCAAAACATGTGCAAACTTATGAGTCGTTTCCCAGAGTGCTTGCTCTGAGTTCTGGGAACCAAAGTTGAAAGCTAAGTGTGCTCATAGAGTCACTGGGGTCTTTCTCTTCATGGATTCCGAACAAACAGAAGTTCATTAAATGAAATGCAGATGTCAGTTTCCTCAGGGACTAGGAAAAATATCGTGCCTTACAATAAACACAACTGTGTACACTGGAAGGAAAGCACACTTCTGCTGTTTTAATTGCTTCCGAATTTGTTCGCAATGATCTTTGGTTGGTGAACGATATCCTCTGTTCTGTCTGCCTGAAGGACAAGCCTATCGTACCAGGAAACAACTGTGTGGTCCTTTGCTCAGAGGAACCACCTTGGTGGGTACATGTATTTGTTTGGATATGCATCATGAATACGTCGAAATGTTCAAGGTATGAAAGAGAACTAGTCATACAACATAGTCCCATTTAATATTTGTTGGAAGGGTTTGCATTTTACAGTTTAAAAAAATAAGTTTTATTTTTGCCTGTTCTTGGTAATCCACTTGAGGGAATTTCAGGAAGATCTTTCTGGAACTGAATGTCTTTGATTGGTTGAGACACTTTAATCAAATAATGACCATGACAGGATTAGTGTGGTGGTCATGGTGCCCAGTCCAGTCCTCAGAAAATGGCAGTGATGCTGATCACTAACAGGCCTGAAATCACTGCCCAAAATTAAGATAATACAAATATATCAAAGTACAAAAATTATAATGATACAAATATCTGAAGCCTCTTTGAAATTTAAGAAGAAAACATCATAAAGAAAGAAAAATGTGCAATTTAAGAGCTAAAGAGTGCCACTTCACCTTATTTTGTAATTGAGGTCCAGTAAAGCAAACTGTTTGTGTAATTGCAATGCCTAATGGCTGTAAGACTCTATTGTATTCTAAGACAATGAGCAGTAAACATTAGCAATGATTGTCAGTGTGTCTCATAGAACCACAGGGATGCCTACAATGATTTCAAGGAGTTCAAAAAGTCAAAATATATTTTCTCATCCTTGTAAGATTTTTCATTAACTCATTCATTTTTGTGACAACTTGGAATGAAGGTGGTGGCACTAAAGGCCAGTTTCATTACACTTCAAGAGAAGTATCTGCCTTTTCACTCTTTTTGAGATGCAATGGGCAGTACACATAAAGCTGTTTTGTGTCCTGAAGGCCAGTCGATGACTTGAGGAAAAACAGGATGTGATTGTCAAGATTCCACTGAACTAGCCGCTTCCTTTCATGGATCATAATTTTTACTTGAAGGAACAGACTCTGAGGGTTCAGATTTGCTTATTTGGCATATATTTATTGAAAATGACAGAAATAACAATGTCACTTCAGGGAATATCTAGATGGCATTTTTTCCAGGAGGTAAAACATAATCTTTAAAGCAGAAATTAGGATTTGGGGAAATTATTACCTGTCATCCTGACATACCCAAAATGTAAAGATTTTTTTTGATAAATTACTGGTGATGTTAACGAATTTATGGATATTATACAAAGAAATGTGTCAACCTTTGGTGGAAGTGTGTAACTTTGGAGACCAGTATCTTCCAAATAATCAATACGTGATATTTCAAAATCATGCATTGATAAAAGGTAAATTTAAAGATGAATAAAAGCCTCTTAATGTAACAGAGTATAAAAAGTTCTTGGCCTATTTTCAGATTCCACATTGCCAATAACCATTAAAAAATTACTACCACTTGTTGAGTTTTGGTTTATTATCAAAGGAGAATATCCATAATTATCTGAAAATGCTATTAAAATATTCCTTCCTTTTCCATTTTTGTGTAAGGGAATATTGTTTTCATATGCTTTAATCAAAACAACATAGAACAAAAGATCGAGTGAAGAAACAGGCATGAGGGTCTATCAACTTTCCATTCCATTAAACAAGACATTAAAAATACTCACAAATACGTAAAACAGTGTCATCTTTCCACTAAATTTGTGTTGGAAAATGTGAACATATTCCATAGGCTATTTTGTATTATATACTGACTTCAATATTCTTTTTAAATTAATGACTAAATTGTCTCAAGCTTTCCTAGTCATAATTTCTAGTAATTGCACATTGATACATATTATTCACAGAAATAAAGGGTCCTTTTGGTCCTAAATAATTTTATGGATGAGAATTACTGCACTATATTATCTGATTGAGATAACAAAGGGATTTCAAATAGAATATAATTTTAAATCAATTGGTAGTGACTGCCTGAGATGGGTAGAGAAGAACTTGGAAGTCATGTTTTGAACTATGAAGACAGGAAATGAGAAAATTTGGTATCCTTTCTATATTTTACCCAAGAGCACACTGTGGAACACTACAGATCTTTTGAGATAATTCAAAGTCCTACTGGTCTTTCTCTTCCTCAAAGTGACAAGTACCTATACAGAAGTATAGGTACCTATACAGAAGAGACTAAGAAGTATAGCACCTATACAGAAGAGACTAAGAAATATTCATGAATATGAGTAAACCTAAAAATGATGCTAATTACTCTTTTTAAAAACTTTAACACAAGGCTAATAGTTATTTTTGTAGGAAGCAAATGCCAAAAATGCCTTCTTAAGGTAAGGAGAAAATAGAGTAGACAATTGGATCAGTTGTATAACTTCAAGTGAACTGGCTAAATTCTTTCCCAGAAATGCAGATTTTTTTTTATTTCGTAGTGTCTAAATTCTTTTTATAACTGGATATATGGCCTTTTATCCTACAATGAAAATGTCAAAATACAAATATTCAGAAAAGAAGTAGCATATTCATTCAAATTCACAAATTAAAAATGATTGATATTATCCAGGTTTTGAAGTGACATAATCAAATGGAAATAATAGGGTAGTAGATCTCAGATGAAAGACTCCTAAGAGATGGTGAGAAGAAAGACACAAAATGGAACAATTGGAGGATGGAAAGAAAAAATTTTATTTCGTAATTAGATAAAAAGTCAGTCATGTTTCGGGATTCCTCTAGAACAACAATGAGAATTTCTAATCATGTATTTTCCAGAGCATACACAATATTGTATCTTCTTAGGATGAAAATCATCACTGGCCCAGAACTGAATCTAGTCTTTGGCCTACTGGACCCTTATGTGATAGCTAAGACAATACCAAGTCTCTGCTCTGTTTCTTAGGTGCACACTTTCAAGAAACTTCCCTCTTGCACTGGAAAGAAAGAAGATAGTGTGTCAAAGAAGTGGAGGTGGCTTAGCAAAATGGAAAGAGACCTAGAGTTGAGGTTAGCTAACGTGGGTCCATAATTATGGTCATTGTGGTTTCAGACCAACATTTTATGCTCTCTGGGTCTCAGCTTTCCCCTGGGGGAAAGTTTCTAATGATCTCTTTTTTGGAATATAAAATGCGATAGTTTTAAATTTAATTATTTAGATAGGAAATTAACATTTCTGTCACAGATATTATTTTTAGCATGTCTCATTGGAATTTTGTAGAACAATATTTCCTTCAAGGAAAATCAGAATACAGAATATTAAAAGCATTTTAATGAGACAAATTATGTGACGAGAAAAATCTACATTTAAGCAACTCTTGTTTACCTCAATTTATTAACCAGTTAAGGACATAAGCTTTTTTCTCAGCTTTCTCCATGAATAACCAAACAGATACTACCAAAATAATAAGAAAAGTGCTTATATGAAGTTTAAAAAGAGAATTTGTTTCTATTGAAATATATCTCTGTCGATTTCCAGGAGGAATTTTAAGAGGTCAAGATGTCAAAATTGTGTATTTTTCATCCTTTATTAAAGTGCTCTAAGGCACAGAATGAAAAATCTACTGCTTTCCTTTTTTGTTACCTCAAGAAATACTGAACATAATTTTTGTGTAGTACAGTGTCATTTTAAATTGGTCACATTTAGTTACATTTCCCCTCACTGTTTGTTAAATAGGATTCTAATCCTAAAGACACTTTCTCAGTAAGGGTAATGAAGCATCTGTAACTCTTAGTGGCTTTACAAATCCCATTTTCTGTTATAAAAATATGCTATACCAGTATATTTTAGTATTGTTTACCATTAATAACCATATACAGAGTTCATTTGACCATGAAAATGACCAGTCACCCAAATTCCCTGCCTGGGTTAGGTGTGTCTGTGACTACCCCTAATCCTCTCTCTGTTTTTAGCTTGTCTGATTTGAAATTTTTTGACATCTGTTGATATTTGTTCAAATTTCCCTTAAGCCCTTAAAAAACCAACAAAATGTAATTAAACACCAGAAAACAAGGGAATGGCTGTCAAATTATCCCATGATTACGATAGATTTATTGAGCGAAACTTTCCCTTTTACTTGCCAAAGGCTGCATGACTGATTGAATTATTGACTTGAAGCACAAAATGAAGAACAGTTGTCAATATGGAGCATTTTTTTTAACCCAGCTGATCAACAGAGTCATATGTTGGTCTCATTCAGGGTGGTTCATAATGTTGGGTCTCTAGACTGTAAAATGTTTGCTGGGTGGAGCTGGGCCGCAGCATCTCTGCCATAGACTTCAAACTGAGGGGACGACATTGATGAGATCAAATCTGGAGCCAGGCTGGTTACTGCATGTTCTTGGTCGCCTCTAGTCCTGACCACTTTATACCTTAATTCAAATGCATAATAATTGATATAATACTTCCCAGTCTGAATTTGTTTCTTGGTGTCCTTTTTCCCCTCCAGCTTTTCGGAGGTTTGTTTGCCACAAAAAAAAAAAAAAAAAAAAATTATGTATATCTAAGGTGTGCACATACACACCGCAAAGGGATAGATAAAATTAAGCTAAAACTAACCTATCCATCACCTCATATAGTTGCCATCATTGTACGTATGGGGAAAATACTTAAGATCTACTTCCTAGTAAACTCTAAGTATTCATTACCATTATATATTACACACACTTAATAATAATTACACATTATTATTAAATATAGTCACCAGGTTAGTTAGATCTCCAGAAATGATTCATCTTACATTTGAAGGTTTGTAATATTTGAGGTTGTTTTTAATGGACTCTCTAAATTATTTTTAAAATTCCAGGAAAAACTATTGTAGCAAATATAGAAGGCTTTAAAGTTTTGCTGTCCTTTAAAATACAAGTCAAGGATCAATTTGGGAAACAAACTCATTCCATTAATCAGTTTACTAAGGTGCAAATTGTTTATTAGAACACAATGCAAAGGAGGCTGCTTTGTTTAATGACAATCCTAACAGCCAGAATCCCTGGGGCAGGAAGCAAGCAATCAAGAATCCATCTCTGAAACTTTGAGAATGCTGCCAACGGTCTATTGTAATGCACGGTTACAGGGAGACCTTGTACAGAGAACAATACACTGAAATAGACCAGACTTGTTAAGAAACAATAAACTTAAATATAGCTCCGAACCTGACACAGCTACATAATTTTTGCCTTCTAGGATCAGATTTAACATTCAAGGGTAACTATTTCAGCCAGATTTTTTTTTGCCATTCACTTCATATACCTGATACCATAATCATATTTTGTATACAACCTTAACAATATGTTTGTGTCCCTGAAGGGTCATGATGTCATTAAAACCTAATTTCAAGTGTTACGCAGCTGATGTAAAGATCGTTGGTCAATGCTTCTGTGTATTCAGCCCGTACTAAAGAGGATAAAAGAAGTAGAAAACCTTGTAATAATACTTTCTGCAAACATACTGGCAAGGTAGTTCATGTGAGTGAAATACCAAACAAAAAGACCTATAGGGTTTGAGGAGGGAGAAAAGTGTGAGGCCACCCGGAAGTATTAGACCTGAACTGAGCTTCTTAGGCAGAGAAATGGTGGTAGGCACCAGGCGAGAATGCAGAGGTAGAGGATTGCACGTCATGCAGAGGAGACCACAATAGCGACATAGTTTTTGCCTTCTAGGATCTTCTAGGACCTCATCTGCAAGCAGGAGCTCCTGAGAATGGATACTGGGGGACAAACCCAGAAAGGCAAATTCCCATCCAGCTGTGGAGATAGGGCCAGCCTTCCAAATGCCATTCCCATCTTTTCAGCAGGGTCTCGTGACACTGGGAGAAGGCTCAGTGGGTTACAAGAGGAACATCGTTTCCCCCAACTTCGAGGTGGGGTCAGGAATGCTGGGAAGAGGTCAGGGTCACTCTAAGAATGACACAGGGAATGACAGAGAGTCCTGTTTCCCAGTCCAGCCATCCTTCAGCCAAGACACACCATATCCTCCCTCCTCTTTCCCAGGTTCCGAGTCCTGCAATGGAATGACCAGGCTGAAAACTGGAACTGCCCCTTATTTTTTCCTTTCCCTGTGACAAGAAAGAAAAGAGAGGAGGATTATTGAACTTTAAACTTCCTGATAAACTATAATGTGGGAAAGTGCCATTTTTAGGTTTACATGAAGGAGCTACCTCTGAGAATGGCCTCTTGGCCTGTGAAAAACTAGAAACATCCCAGGAAGTCACTAAAATGTTGTAGTACTGTGAGAATTTGTATAAAAATAAACACTGGATTATTTCAGGCCTGGTCCCTTGAGAAAATGAGCCAGAATTACTCAGAACTACTAGCCTAATCTTGACAGAACAGAGGAAATTAACAACTGAAGCCAGATTTTTTTTCTTCTCTTCTAAAAAAAATGAGGGGAAAAAACCTATTTATGATATTTTGGAAAAAAAAAAAAATCAGGTTCACCATGTGATTCAAATGACCCTGATACTGAGATGGTCAAATTTCCTGATGAGAAAATCCAAAGCAGGTCAGTGGTTCTTGGAAGGTGTCATCTGGAAGCCACAAAGTCAGGAGAGCTTGAACTCCCGAATTCAAAAAGGCACATGATTCAGTGCTCTGTAAACTCTATTCTCCAGAGCACAGTGGATTTTTTAAAGCTTTGCTCAAATATTTTTTTCTCAGGAGAAATAAAGACTGAAAAGCCAAAGGAAGCACACATTATCCCATATCACTATGGGAACTGGCCGCAAGCATGACCAAAGAAATAGGGCTTCCTTTCCACTGAAAAAGAATTTCCCATTGAATCCCTCATTGGAGAGAAATCCACTCATTAGAGAACGCCAAATCACTCCATGACTTAAATCATGTTCGTAACAAGAACAACGAAACAACAGCTTAGACTCATTTGTTAAAATGTGGAAGGCAATTTCCTCTTCTCTGCGATACCACCGTCTTTTGTCCTCTGAGTACAGCATGTTTACACGTGTGCTCTCCTCGGAGCCTGCTGCCGTTCTTTTAGTTGTGAAAGTGTGAGCTACAACCCTCTGCTCACAGACGTGGTCACTGCTACACACAAGCAGTGAATCTGTGCTGTCCCGATGCTCACCCTTCTGGAGCCTCAGAGACGGGCCAGGGAGAGTATACGGAGCAGAGAAAGGATGTGATCAGTGTGCTCCCCACCTATTCATTTTACAGCTAACTTGGACCTCATATTCCCTACTGCAGAAAATTAACACACGCAAGAGACTTTGGGGGTATCAAAAAAGAAGACACAGCTACAGTGAGCAATCAATGAGACAGTTTGCTGTTATTACGTCTAGTCATATGGGGAAAATGAGAATCTGAGTGGGATCCTTTTTACCATCCATGTGGAGGTCCCGGCTCATTCCCTCCTTTCTTGCGATGGTTGAGAGATGCCAACACAGAGTTAGAAATAAGAGAGATCCTCTGGGAAGAGTGCCTGTGAATGTTTAAGAGGAGAAGGAGCAAAAGGAGTCAGGGAAAGTCTTCCAGGACTCATGCTGTGATGTAGTTTGAACAGCCACAAAAGGAGATCAACGAGGAGGGTGGATTTTCCACAAAGAGCTTCCACTGCAGCCTCGTCCAGAGAAAAACCTCAGCCACAATGACTATCTGTAGAAAATTCCTGCGCTGGGCAGAGATGACCCAGTCTTAGGAGCCTGGTTGTGCTTGGCCTTTGGCTACGGAATGCCTAAGGAGAGTGACCGTGGCCCAAATGCCACGGCAGATCCCAAAGAGGCCACACTTGTGCTTGGGCGGTAGATTGGTGATTCTTGGTTGAAAGGTAGCATGATCGGTATACATGACCTGCTGTTATTGTCCACTCTTGTGAGGCGAGCACTCTAACCACTGAGCTAAATCCCCAGCATATTGTCCACTCTTGTGTCACATTCGTCCCAATGCAGTTATGTTCAAGTCTCAGCAGTCCTCTTCCTGAGGAGGAACTTAGAAAAGGGAGGTTGGCGGGAAAAACTACATTCCCCATCACTGAAGCTGCTTCAAGACCACAAGTGGTACTCACTCACTCCCTCCATCATCCATCCTAAGTTCCCCTTCCCCTCCCCTGGCCTTGCCACATAGTTGGTGTCGTGACCCAGATTCCCTAAGGATCTAAGCCGCGGTGACCGCGCCCTTCTAGGGCTGAGGTTACTACGCTTGTGGATTCACAGCCACAATTAGGTAAAGGATAATGCCAGGAGGAAACCAAATGCAGCAACTGAGGGTCTTCCCTCCTCCTCTGACTGTGTACAGAATTCCCGCCTGCTGTTGCTGCTTATGACAATCCTTCCTGCAAGGGGGTCCTTACTCTTCCCGTCTGCTAATTCTTGGACGCAGGTGTGCAAAGTCCTCCGGCAGAGCCCAGATGTTGCATCTGGATGAGGGCCTTGTCTGGCTGGGAAGAGTTCACTGTGCCTCCACCCTAAGGAGCCCAGAGCTGCACGGGTAGACAGTACAAAGCTGACCAGTAGCTCACTGGAAATTAGCTAAGTGGAATCACTCCTGCTTCAGAGCCTTGCTTCGTGTACCCCTCAAATTCTCTGTCAGACACGGTGCCTTACGGAGATGTCTAGTCCAGTGAATGCACCACAGCTTGGGGCACATCCTTCTGGACCACGCTTTGGAGCAGGAGACTCAGCTGAGCCTTCAAACACTCTCTCTCAGGAGAGAAATGCTGCAGTATTTGATGCCGCCAGGGATCCCATGGTCATGGTGCCGCTTCTGCAGTCTCCACTGTAAAGTGGGGTGGCTGGTGGGATTCCATGTCAGGGCACCCTAAAAGTCCCTTCGTGGTGATGTGTCACTGGGAAAGAAAGGCAAACTCATATCCCAATAAAAGCATCTATTTCTGTGAGAACAAACCACTAGATCTTCCAGGACAGAAAATGCCCAATGAGTCACCTCTCTGCCAGTGATTGGTTGGTCTCTTTAAGAGACAGGCATGGCGGCTAGATTAGCCTAGCAAGAGAGGGCCATGGAATCGGTGCATGGGACACCCCTGTCTCTGCTGCTGGGTCCTTCCTAGCACCATCCCCTGCCCCCACCATGCCAGTTGTCTGGTGGGTGGTGACCAAAGCAGACTAATGTCTACCAACCAAGTCATTCGCCTCTGCTTTGTAGTTTACATAATTTTCCCACCAGGATGCTTTCTGGTGGCTATTCACAAGTCATACAAAGCTCTTCACACGTTGTGCCCACTCCCATGTGTTCATCCACATGCTTCGGCCCCAGGCATCTTCCAACTGGAGAAGCCAGCCAGGTCATTTGAATTGCTCGTGACTCCGCATACGTTCTCATTTCAACCACTTCTTCCACACAAAGTAGATGACCAGGTGCGCCACTCAAAACTCTCACATTGGAAAGGTTTTCTCTCACCACTGTCTGAGTGTAGCTTATAAAGCAACCATATCCATTTTTGGTTTGACCTATATACTAAGCTAACACATCCAGAAACCAAGCTCTGTCTACCTCCCTTCCTTCAGTGGTTTCGCAAGACAGCACCATCTCTTATATGACAGTCGATGCACATTGAAGAAGGTACTGGCGCAATCCAGTGGTTGGCATGGAAGGGGGAGAGGTTTAAACTAGCCATCCCCAGAGCTTCCTTCCTCACTCTCTCTTGTCTCAAGAAACTTATCATTTCTTGTGATGATTGCTGCTGGTTCCAGTCAACTTGATGTCTTGGGGATTCAACAGAACCCAGCTCATATGGGTCTCCACCAGAGTTTAGTAACATGTCAGGAGTTGTTTCTCAACAGGCAGATGAGTCCCTACTGCAGATGGCGTAGCCTTGCTCTAGAATCTTAGGGACTAGACTTGTGAACTAAATAGATCAGTTACAGAGAGGGCTACTCCTGCATCCTCAGGCCCCTGAAGGGTGATTCTGACCAGTGCTCTCCCTCTCAGAGGCAATATTATTTTTTGACTCTCTTTCTTATTTAGGGGAAGCATCTGAGATTCGAGCAATCTCAAAAGCTTCTATTTAATATTTTCTACTCCAAAGCTCTTGTTCAACAGGCCAAAGATTCAGTTGGTGTAATTCTAACTACTCAGTATTTGATTCTAAATTTTACATTTGAACATCATATAAACGACAGCTGTGTGAGTCCAAAAACATAATACATGTACTCTAAGGTAAGCTTCGACCAGGACGGCCCTGATTATTTGGTCTGTGTCTCCCCACCCCACAACATAGCCTAAGAAGGACATTTTAGTGCTTCAGATTTCAAGGTATGAATGCCAGTTAACAACCCTGCGTCCAATAATCCTGGAAACAGCTGGCATTTCGCTATTCTCAGCACATGAGCACTGAGTAAAGGTCCATAGGTTCTTTGGGGGGAAAATACCAAGGAAATTATTATAGTAGATATCTGGCATGGTATCACCTGCTGGGTGATCAAGGCTACTCATTAGTCATGGGATTCTGAAGCTGAAAACTGACTTGGGTTTTGAAATTGGGCACAGACAGAGGATGAAAAAAGGAATCGGGATGTGTTATGTCCATGTAGTAACTCCACACAAGGAATGTAAACATTATGGACTACATACGTGTACTAATAAAATAAAATTGTTTTAAAAGAATGGCACTTCTTTTGGGGACAGCTACCTTCAGATACCTGCTCCTTGTCTTCTTTTTGCTGTACATGTTAGATACCACCATGATATCTGCCTAATTTGACCTGTGGCTGCCATATTCTCTTATGCACCACAGAACCCTGCTGTACCCCTGGCCCTGCCAATTCTTGACACAACCGTACCCCTTGGCTGTTAGCGGATAAATGTGGCCACATCAACACCATTGGTTCATAATTCCGGTGTTCCCATGAACTCCCAAGGAGCCCAGTTGTGTGACTGGCCAAGAGTGTTCCTCTTCTGGAGCCTCTGGTGGGATGTGAAGTCCCGTATGCTGGCACAGTGCCCACAGGTTAAAAAACTCTTGCTTATTCAGTTTTATCTTCTAACACCTTTAGTCAAGCACCCTAACATCCAATTCCATGTCTCCTATTAGGATAGGCTCGATAATGTGTGTGGCTTCCTGAATACGACTGTTAGCAATACACCTTTCCCTCTGAATCTCAAATTCTCAATGCATCTTTTGTTTGCCCTCAGTTTCATTAAGATCAAGTCACTATTCACATGCCTATAAAAAGGACATCACCACCCATCTCTGTTACAAAAGTATCTGATTTTAACAAATGATCGTATCTACAGAGACACTTCAGAACAGGCAGTAGACACCCCCACAGCTGTCCACATCCCGCTGTCCACAGGATGGACATCTTAAGCAAGGCTTCCTCACAATCAGAAAATGGTTGCCAATAGTAATTGGGCCTGGCTGCTTCCTTGTTTATGTCTAGCAGGAGAGTGAAAATTTCTTCCCTCTAAACAGAGCTAAAAGCTCTACTTTCCTTTCCGATTGGGCCAGTATGCTCCACATGCTCACCGCCAGTCCTAGAGTCACTGGGGGAGGCTGCCATCTGACTGGTTCTGCCTTGATTAAGTCATTCAATTCATATATATTTTTATTCTTTTAAATAAATTTTTTAACTTGTAAGATTCTGTTGTTCTATTTTCATAGCTCTAGTCTGAGTGCATAGAAGAGAACCTAGTCATAATTGGTATTTGAATAAATTAATTAATTGGGGTAACTGGAAGTTTAAGATAGGTTAAGTTTCTGTTAAAAGGGAGAAATAGACTTAAAGCAATGTTTATTTTGAAATAGACCCTGAATAAGAAATTCTCTCACATCACAGGCTGCTACATTGTGATAGTTAATGTTGTGTCAATTTGACTGGGCTTAAGGATACCCAGATAGCTGGTAACAACATTTCTGTGTACATCTGGGAGGGTATTTCCAGAAGAAATTCGTATCTGAATTAGCAGACTGAGTAAAGAATATCACTTCCACCAAAGTGAATGGATGACATCCAGTGTGGTGGGGGAGTAAACAAAACAACACTTGAAGGGCAAATTTATTCTCTTTTCTCCAGCGGGCACAAGAATCTTCTCCCACCCTCAGACAGTGGATCCCTAGTTCTCAGACCTTGGGACTCTGAGCAAGACATAAAAGAGTAGCTTCCAAAATTCTCAGTTCTCAGACCCAGACTGAATTATACCCAAAGCTTTCCTGGTTCTGCAGCTTCCAAATGGCACATCGCAGGACGAAGAACACAAGTCAGTTTTCGTAACAAATCTCCTCTCTATACCTGTATTGTCTATGGATTCTGTTCCTTTGGAGAACCCTGTCTAACACACACGTTTTTATCTCAATTAGAATAAACACCTTTACAACCAATAAGTAGAAGTAATCAAATAAACATTCTGTGTCTATAAAAGTTAGGTCTGCCTCAGTTAGGAAAAGTTTTTTCTTGGTTGATATTAATAAAGTTGAAACAAGTTTATTTAAAATAACTAATACTTTACAGTTCTCTCAAGGAGAGATTGCACTTTTAAAACCATCATATACATTCATATGTCTGATATTTGAAATAATCACTTTCGAGCAATATACTATCTAAAGTGAGAATTCAATATCTTCTGCCATTAACAACATCATTAATAACAAATGTCTGTTTAATTACTCTTGCTAAGATTAAAAAGGCCATTATTCTTGTAACTTGAGAAATTCATTAGCTGGAAAAGGCTGTTTAATGCCAAACGCACTCCTTAAAGATGCAGGCCCCGATATTTGAAGGTATTTCTGACATTCATGCATTTGCATTACTTTAAAAAAGCACCACCCAACTGTGCCGAAGATCATGCTGTGACAATAAGCAAGCACTGTAACATTTCAAAATCAGAAATGAAGCTACAAGACATTTTACAATACCATACAGAGTCTGTTCTTTGGAATATTTAAACCCGCACACCGAGCCCATTATTCATCATTCACCTCTCACTAATTCTGTGTTCACATGAGTCTTGTACCAACACAGCGCATCCTGAGGTACAGTTAATATTCATAAGCACCTCCTCCAAAGGGACTCTGAGCCATAACTTAAGATCTTCACAAGTCAATTTTAAAGTCTGAGACTTTAAGGAATTTAGACCCATTAAATGAAAATTACAAGACAGGATTTAGAACAACATCTTTCTTAATCCACTCTTTCAGCTCAATATATTTTTAGCACAGAAACTCGCTTAACATTTAGTAAGAATTAGATCGGTGACAGTGTCCTCGCAGAGAGCAATTCAAGTTGCTTCCATGGTAATGGTTATATGCCATGTATTGTATCATTCTTTCACTTTTTGCCACTGTGAACAGGAAAGCGGAGCCACAAACCCAGCTATAATGAAGCAGTTTTTAGTTCCAGGATGCACACGCCTGCTGATTAAATGAGTCTCTCCTCCTGCTCTCTAGGGTTAGGCTCTGAGAGACAGCACCTCACAGACAGATGGGCAGGAAGAACCACAGATTTCAGGCCAACAGTGAATGAGTACCTGGGAGAAAAGTGATTGTTCTTGTTCTTAAATTTTTATTAGTACATGGTTTCAGTACAAAATGTTTACACTCATGGTGGGGAGCTGCTACATGCGCATAACACATCTTATTTCTTTTTATACGCTCTTTCTCTCTCCTTCATCTCTCCCTCCGTCTCTCAGTTCCCTTTCCATTTGCAAAAAGTCTGTCTTCTTGTTTCCTATCATCTGTCCCTTATTTTGCCCTTTAATTTATTTACACTTCGAGTGTCTGGGAGAGAGTTGCTGCTCGTAAGGGTGAATTAAGTGTCTTGCATTGAGAGACTGTTCTCTTTCCTCTCTTTGCATGCTGCCTTCAATAAATGTGAGTTGGCTACTGGCTGCGGGCCACAAGTTACGATAGGGTCCATCTGGAGCTGAACACGACACAGCGTCTGCCGTGGACAAGTTCTTACCACCTGGCTGAGCCTGCTAAGCCCGTGTGCAGATCAACGGACATCATCCTGTGTCACTGCCACACTGTCATGGTGCAGGACATGGCAGGACACGCAGGGAGCTCTCTGGAGGCAGTACGCAGATGTGGAAAGGTCAAAGGATTAGGCTTTGGTAGACCTTTTGTCGTCCTTGCCTTCCATGAGATAGGGCAAGACGGGCAAAGGGGAAGCCGTAGCAGGCTCTGGTTTTACCCAGTGAGCTTGACTCTAGCCCCAGCCTGCTGTGCAGCGCCTGCTCTCCCGAGAGGCGCCGGAACCCAGAGGCCCATTGGGCTCAGCATCATTTGCCACACTGCTTCTGGGGACGCTTATCTTTGGGAAAAGCGATGGCTTCCGCACCTGGTCTAATCAGTTTTTATCTACCGGAGCTCTCTGCGGAGATGCAGTGATACTCCAAGCAGAAACTTACAAGGATGTTAACCAAAATCAACAAGCTCGCCTGTCTTCATTCCTTATCCTGAAAATAGTCTTTTTAAACACTGAGATGATTAGGTTCATTTACGATGTCATAATAATTTGTGACAATAAATGAAAATAAAACATATCTGAATGTGCAGAAAATAAGGACAGCTGAATCCAAAGAAAAATTCTCTGTTAAAGTTAGCTACCTACAGAATGGACTGCTTTCCAGCTTGCTAAATTCCCTGATATTGGAGGTAGGAATGTCAAAGTTCATTGACATTAATCAGGGAAATCGTTAGACATTCTTATTTAAGAATCTTGCTTGGATTACATGACCTGCCATCTCGACAACTTTTGTGATTCTGTAATATTTTATTATTTTAGGTAAAGGCAATTTCTATTGCAATCATCGTTTTGGTGCTTAAAAATTTCAAGGCAGCAGTATGTTGTTTGTTTTCACAAAAATAAAATGAAGACATCAAGAATAATTGCATCAGTCTTGACATGTTTTCATGCTTAGGCCTTTTTACCAAATTAATGCCTTTAAAATTTAATGAATATATGTACTGCAGGACCAAAAACAAGATACCAGGTGGCATCCTGTTCTGCATTAGTCACGTATTTGTCAACATATTCAGAGGGTTTTCTCTGATGACGTGACTTGAGCTTTGACCCCGGTCGCACCTTGATATTTGAATGTCACTATGCTACTCAGCTCTGAAAGACGTAAGGGAAAAAATAGAGCTTTGTCTAGGTCGACTCTTAAAGCACTATGGTGGTAGGGATCCAGGCCAGGAATTTTTGTTCTGTGGAATCCTTTGGGACTTTCAAGTGTGCAGAACAATCCCAGTGAGTCTCTTCAGGCTGGGACGCCACCTCCAGGCTAGAAGTCTTGAATCCCAGCAGTGTCTGTGGTGTGGCTTGAGCGGATTTGTATACCTAAGGAGTCTCAGCTTGACCCTGCTTTTGTTCTACCTCAAGAGACTACATTAAAATAACTAAGCATCACACACATTTTCTGTAGTACCTTTCCTTAACCTACTTCGAGGTCACAACCCCGGCTTTTGAACTTGATCCATGGTGCACAAAAGGATCTTCCGGCCAAATTCACTTGAAGTAAACACCAGAAATAAAATATTATACTGAGTGACTGAGATTTTTAATCATGCCATGTTTTTTCTCATACACATACACAAACACATGCACATAGCTATTCTAAACTGGAGTTTGCATTTCCATGGGAACTCGATAGACATTTATAGTACAGTGCAGACAAAAATGAAATGGAAGAGACTTTTTTTCTTCTATAAAAGAATCACTTTTATTCTGTGAAACTCTATTGGGAAATTTTTAAAAGGAGTGAGTGTAACTCCTTAAGTGGAAAAAAGCCTTAGTTTTTTGTGATGAACATTAAAATTCACACAAAATTGGTTGAAAGTCTGTCTTAAGGGTAGAAAGTGTGTATGTGCCTGCACGTGTGTGTGTGTGTGTGTGTGTGTGTGCATGTGTAAAGAGAGAGAATGTCCCAAGTAATTTAATACTATTGTTTTTACTTTAAAAAATTCACAAGTATAAAAGCACATAGAAATATTTTCCATGGAAATTAATTTTCACTGAAGGTGATTACACTTCAATTTCATGAAATAAATACCTCAAGGAATGTGCTTCACAAAAACACAAGGAATTTCACATTAGATAAGCCATCGTACATTTGATTCTTTGGTACGTAGACTGGAGGACTTTGGAGAAACATTCTGAGTCAGAATCACAGCTCTGTATTCATGGGGAAGTAATAGGAAGAGACTACAAGGAAACATTTGCTTCCAAGTAAAGTCCTATTAGAAAACCTTTTAAACTAGCTTAATGAGATGGGGAAACTTAGTATAAAGATACAGGAATTTAAGAACAGGACCGAGCAGAGCTCAGGAATATTAGACAGAGAGAAAGGACGAGTGTCATGGACGATCTGGGAAGATTTCGCTCCTGATCTCTCTTTACCCACATATCTCATCCTCTTCATGTTTGTTCTTGTGGAGATCACAGTCCACACCAACTCTCTCTGCTTCCTGAATCATTTGAAATTAAAAAGCTCCTTTGAGTTCTTAATTTTATGAAGAAGGGAGAGGGGAAGGGGAAAGGAAGGGAGAGACCAAAAAAAGAGAGAGAAGAGAAGGAAAAAATGGAAACAAAGCTTTTGTAAATAAGGAGGGGAAGAGGGATCGCAAGGAGGAGAGGGAAATGGGGAAAAAAGTAGAAGCAAGCTCTATCATGTACATGCAAACTTCTCTGTGATAAATGTTATTATGTGTATCTAAAATGTACCAGCAGCTGTGAAAATAAATGACTATTTCAAAAAAATTAAATATACATTGTAATGGTAAAAAAAATAAATAAAGATATTCATCTCTAGAACCCTCCAATAAAAGAACAGTCATAATGGACCTTAAATGTTCACATTGCCAGGTAGACACTCTGACTTCCTAGCTTCGGTTAAGGCATCTACCTTCAGGTAAATCAACTATTGCAAAGTGAATAGAATCAGATTATGTAAAAATGGTTGCCTGGTTGCTAGGTGGGTCGAAGGGGACTAGCAGTATTCAGAAAAGGAGTGGCGCTAGGTTCATTCACAGCTCTTGACTCTGTGAATCCAAGGATAACCAGGAACAACCACCATTACTCAAGAGGGAATTTTGTGACTGATTTTTTAGTTCTGAGTTAAGCAGAGTCAGGAAGCTATACTAGAATCAGAGTACTGAAAATAAAATTATGATGGGAAGAATGAGGCAGTTTTATAGACTTTCCTTTCTGCTGCGTAATGAAATAAGGGAAGGGATGGTTTATGTTTTAAAGCTCACGTGGTGTCCAGATGTCCCTGGGAAAGTTCTCACAGGGGCCTCAGGTTCTCATATGCGCTTTTGGAGAATTTTCCAACATCGAGGCCTTGCTTCTTAGATTTGCAGGCTTAAATTCTTAATTTTTTCAAGAACTAAAAGCAAATCATTTACTCCAAGGCAGACTCATGTTAGCTCCTGCGCTGGGTCAGTCCTGAGGCTGTTAAACAGACTCTAATGCAGTGAAGCATCCCCACACACACCGACGTATGTGCATGCACATACACAGATACACACACATGCACAATGTTACACAAACAGCAAATGCAATACAACTTCGCATGTGCCAGGAAACTTCTGTGAACATAATAGGTGCTTCTTTCTCTGAAATTAAGAAAATTAGGAAGTAACATCTTCAAGGTTATCTTACTGACATTACTGCATGTGTTTGCAAAGTGTGCAAAAGAGGTGATTAAGGAATTATTTGTGGGGAAAAAATGGCAAACAACATTGTCAAAGTATAGTAAAAGAGTACACAACTTCTTAAGAAATGACTCTGTATGTTTCAAATAAAAATCCTTTGTATTTTTAATAGTATACAGAATTACTTTAAAAAAAAAATACAAGCCAGGTGCACTCCTATAATCCCAGCAACTAGGAAGGCTGAGACAGGAGGATGGCTGCAAGTTCAAGACCAGACTGGGCTACATAGTGAGTTCAAGGCCAGCCTGAACTGAACTATATAGCAAGACCCTGTCTCAAAAAACAAAAAAAAATATGAAAACAAAAATTATAATCAGAATACTGTTATGACTTTATAGTAAAATTAATTTAAAGTTATCAAATTATAGTTATATACTTCAGTAAACAGAATACCCATTCCAGATTACCAGTCATTTTTCCCAAGAATCAAACAATAATCAAAAGCCTGCTTACTGACGAAGGAATTAGAATAAGAGTATTCAGTTAAGAAACGGATGTATGATGACCTGAGGATAAGAGATGTTTCTGTATCCATTTGTAGAAAACAAGGAGGGTCTCTTTATTAGAACTGGAATGCTGAAGGCCCTTAGCTGAAGGCTTCTACAGTCTTTTCCTCAGAAAGCACGGTGCTGTAATTGGGACCACACAGTTCAGAAGCACTTTTGCCTAAGTAAGGCTTGCTCCCTTGGGCAAGTAATACGGATGAACCCATCCAAAGTCTATTTCTATGACTTTCCTTTCTTCATAATTCATAGCTAAGTACTCCTTTTATTAGTTTATAGATGCTTACTTTAACATCTTTAGTTAGGATACAGACCAAGTTTACAGTGGTATATCTTTCCATCAACTTAGCATTTCCCAACTTTTACTAAGTTAAAAAAAATATTTTTTTCTCTTAGTAATCTTATTTCTCTCATTTCCAAAATTTTCAGGAAATCTTCACCTCAAACACCATATAAGCAATCTATGGATTCTTTTATACATTATTCTTCAACCCTCGAGGTCCTATTGAAGTGAACGGGAGTGGACAACAGTATAGGACATTTAAGAGTTTTGTGTCACACCTTAGCTGACTCAACTACAAGCCACTCGGGAAGCTTCACAGTGAGCCATGAAGGAAGCCAGAGCAACTTATAAACAAACATAAATGGAGAGGCTTGCTCTAAATGAGACGGTCTATGACTCACTCACACAGTGGGCTCGCAACATCCTAAAAAGGAAATACTGAAGATCTTGTAGTTGGCAATGACGTGATACTTACTGATTTGTTCGTTTGGATTAGGACCTTAGCCAGTGCCTAAATAATCTGAAAATGTGCCAGTTTCTCAGAGAGGAAGTATACTGTTAATCAGTTCACAGTAAATGTTAAACAGAGCAAAGCTGCTGTAGCAAAATCAATAGCAGATAAAATGAAGAACAAATTGCATTAATAGAGATAGCATATTCTAATATTAGTAATATTAAAGCAATTTACCAATAAAATATTATAATTGAACTTAAGATGACAACTTTGAATCAAAACACTTACAGAATTTTGATAAAATACTGACAAAACCTCAAACAAAATGGAATATTCGGAAACTGACAAAACACAAAAATAGTAAAAAGTATATGTAAAACTTGAACACATTTAAAAGATTCTCCTCATAGACAGATTTAGAACACTAGCACCCCAAAATATAAATCATTTTTGAATACAGATGGAAACTTTTACACATATTACTCCAGTTTTAGGAACAAAGAGATCTTTAAAAATATTTTAAAAATCAGTACTACACAGACCATGCTGTCTGAGCATAGCTAAACAAAAAATGAATCATAAAAACACAGTACAGTATATGTTTGCAAACTTAATATGCATTTCTAAGTAGATCATAAGTTAAAAAGAAATCTCTAAATAATCATGGGGTAAAGATAAATCATTAAATAATCTGTTAGAGAGTAAAGAAAAAAATTAGGAAACACAAAATTTAATACAGATGAAAGAACTGCATTAAAAGTTTTGGAAAGAAGTAATGTGAAGTGAGCAGTTAAATTGATAATGTGAAATAGATATGTTAAAAAAAAATGATTCCAATTAAGCACAGACTCAGAAAACCAGCAAAAGTATGAAATAAAATCAAAGAAAGAAGTAGGCAAGAAATAATTAAGATAATAAAAGTTAATGAATAAGGAAGAAAATGTACAAACTATCAACAAAAGTTGGTACATTAGAAACTGGTAGAAAAAACTTACATGATTAAAAGACAATAAAGTAAACGTATTAGAACTTAAGAAAGACATAACATCGGAAGATAGAATTTTTGAAATAAGAAAATGAAAAAGAATTTTAATTTTAAAAAATTATTTTTAAAATATATGTATTATCAAAATTGACTATGGATAAGTAGAGAATTAAAGGGTTATGAGTTTTTTAAAAAACAATTAACTTGAAATTAGTTCCCATGAAAAACATGTAAAGTAAGATAATTTTAGAAAGGATTCTACAAAGCTTTCAATAAACAGATAATCTTTATCTTATAAAATCTGCTCGAGAAGCTCGAAAAGAGGAAAAGCAACCCAACTCGTTTCACAAAGTTAGCATAAGTAGGATTCCAAATCCAGATAAGACTATTCATGAAACTTGGAAAAAAAAAAAAGAGAGAGATTCTAAAACGTGTATGTAAGAGTAAAGAGCTAAGAATATCTATGACAATTTTGAAGAAACAGGAAAAGAAGAAAGAGTTGGGAGAGGCTTTCACCAGACAGTGGAAGCTCCTAACAGAAATGCACCTTCACACAAATGCAGCTTCCTACACAGGTACCTGTGTGCCCCTCCTGAAAAAAAAGCATATTGTTTAATAAAAAGTGCTAGGTTGATCACTCTGCTCTCTGGAAAATAATTTTTTCTCTATGGATAGAAAAATCAAGTAGAAAATGGAAGTTGAATTCCTCCATACACCATGAACCAAATCAATTCCAAACAGCTTAAAAAATGTGTTAAATAAAGAATAAAACTTTCAAATTTGGGGAGAAAATTTCTGGGCCCATTCCATGTCCGCTGCAAAGAGGACTATCTCTTAAACAAGAAACATAAAGGGGACAAAAGAATAATGATCTCATTAAAGTTTAAATCCATGCCATTAGAACAAATTCTATAAACCTAGTTACAAGATAAATTCATTTGATTGTAAGAAATATCCTTAGAACAGGTAATGGGATAGTAAGTAGAAAGCAAAGAGAAAGTAGCTAGAATATATAAAATACAAAAGATTAAAAAAAAAAAAGGAATTGTGCTGGGAATATAACTCAGGGTAGAACACTTGTCCTAGCATGTATGAGGCCCTGATTTCAATCCTCAGTACCACACACATGCACATGCACGCGCGCACTCACTCACACACACACACACACACACACACACACACACACACAGAAGAAGAAGAAACGAAAAAAGAAAATATGAATTACCCAACAGAAAAATGGGCAAAAATTACAAACATGCAGATTAGAAAAGCCTAAGCACGAATGAAGGTGAACCATACTTACCTCCGCTGCTTCAATCAGAGAAACGCAAATTAAAAATAATATAAAATTTCACAAACAAAATATTGACAAAAAAATTTAAGATACTAAGATTTGGTGAGATTTTGGTAAGGAGGACTTAGACGCAGGCAAAAGTATAAATTTGAAAACTAATTTGGCAATATCTTAGTTAAAGATTGATAAGCAATAAGTCCAATAATTCTACAGGTAGACATATTTTCTAGATATAAATCTAAACATATGTACAAAATGGTTTAAACAATGATGTTCATTTTATAGTAGAGAAAAATTAAAACAAGTTAAAAAGCAGAACTAGGGTTACAATATGGTTAAATGGTGGTATATTTCTAAATAATGGATTGATTTTTAAAAATATAAAGTAAGATATTTACAGAATGACTCATGTTGCATGATTCCATCCATAAAAACATTGAAATATGCAAACAATACTTTGTATTTTCATAGATGAGTAGCTACGTATAAAGGAGGGAACATTTTTAGGAAGGAATCAAACTAAGTTCAGGAGACTGTAAGTGTAGGAAGGGAATGGAGGCATCCACGACTGCAAAGGGGCCTTTGATTTTTATCTACTTTATTAAAGGTCTAACTCTAAAAGAGGAAAATAGTAAAGTGGTCAAAATATGGTCAGTAAGTACCTAGATGTTCATAGAATTAACCTTCATCATTTTTCCTAGGCTTCTTTATATTTCCTAATTTAAATACAGCTTTCAAATATTATTTTAAAAAGATAGCAAAGAAACAAATCACCTCTGTCTGGATACATTTCCTTCAGTTGCTCTCCCCAAACTAAAGTACTCAGCATTCTGGACGTAGGCAATGTGTTGTGGGGAATGAACAAAGTCACACGTTAAGTAATCTAACCTCCTAGGAACAGTTCTGTTTAGGGATCAGAAATACATGTGACAAATTCAGTTTTATGAGCAGGGGTTTGAGCTGTATTTCATTATCTCTGACCTTCACCTCCATCGCCATTCCTTCACCATCACCTAGAGCTACAAATATTGTAGTAGAAATATTACTGTAGGAAAAACCACAAGTCCCCATAAATTCTCTTAAGAAACAAGAATTTGTACCCAAATACGGGGCCAAAGAAAGCAAATAGTTTGATATGGATTTTCTCAACATTCGAACTTTTCTACTATGAAAGAAGAAACCAGCTTCATTATTTGTGTGTTTGTTGCAAACACAATATCCTGATAAACCCTAGTGAATTTCTTTCAAAATATTGTGTTGCCGGGCGATGTGCTCATCCTCTACTGAGGGGCACTCTGTGACAAATCTCATAAAACTGTAGGAACAACTGTTAAAAATGCTCACAATATTTTACGATGGCATTTTATGAGGACCCTCAGGAGAAAATTCCTTTTGGTCTCATCTTGAAGAAATCTGTTTCTTCTAAGTCATAGTTTGACAAAATGAATTGTGGACCCAATTAACACTTCACTTCTGAGTTAGACTGAAATGTGGCCCACTCAATGTGGGTAGCACAACCTGATGCACTTTCCATTTATTTTGTATATAATTTGTGATTTATGTTATGTCCCTGCTTTTATTTACCTTTCCCCTTACATGCCTTTTTTGAAATTTAGCGATTTTGTTTAATTTTATGTAACTTTATTAACTGCCTTAGATCTTAAATAAGTAATAATAAATAGATAAATGACAGTCTACAGAGATACTAACATTTTTAAGGTGTATTTTGGCTTGTTTAATTAACTCAGGATTTTGTTAAATTCTTCAACTTTTGTTCTACAACTAAATGTCTCATCCTTTAATCTTCATTTGCTTGTACTCTTATGGGAACATTTTTCTTTGGGCAAATGAACAATGTGAAAGTCAAGTCAATACAAAAGTCAAGAATTCGGGAACCCGCTCCTCCACAGTGGAGTTAGTTATGTAACTTTGACCAGATCACTGGGATTTTACAAAGCATACTTTTGTGTCTGCAAACTGTGCCCAAAAGGATATTTTTAGCATTATGTTAGCTAATGTGTACGGATATATATTTTGAGTTATGAAGTTGCCTAAAAATGTAAATCACACGAAGAAAGTATCCTAGTTTTGGCATAAAATCCTAAATTTAAGTTCAGCTTCCTCTATTTACTAGAAGCAAGTCCTTAGATAAGTCTCTTAATCTCTAACATCTCTGAAAACGTGAGGATAACAAGAAATAACTATGGTAGTCAATGATAACTACATATGAAATGGTCTTGTAAAGCACAAAACAATAAAAATAAGCCACTATTTCAATAAAATGTTCTTCACAGTATATGTGGCAATAATTTTTTTTATTTCCAGAGCCTATGACATTGCCTAAGTATAAGTGATGTTTAATAACTAAGGTAAATTGGGCTATTTTTAGAATATATAGCATTTTAATGGGCTAAATTTTAATATATATTTTATTTTGTAAATTTTTGAAATCCCTTAATGAAAAGAAAATAATTAAAAATTAACTAGGAGTTATATTTACAGAGCCTTTTCTGTTATTTTTCTACTGTGTTAATCAGTATTTAAATTTCCAAATAATTTCATTTGCAAAATTCTAGAATGAAAAAGTGAATGTTGACTTTCACATGGGAAGTGTAAGGAACCTCTGTGTTGGAGATGATATATTTTAAAGTATTTCCCTTCCCTGAAGGTTCTGAAGGTTTTCCTTTCAGGAAACCATTTTATTTCCCTGTACAGCATCCAAAATTATTCATCCACTCATCTTACAATACATGTTCGCATACATGCTGAATTTGTGCGGATGTACGTGTCTTACTATGTGCTGGGTACTATTCCACTATGAAGGATATAGTACCCAATAAAGAAGAATTCTGCTCTCATTGAGTTTATATGATAGTAGAGCATGTTTTATAACAAAAATCTGTAGATAAGTATATATGCTGATGAGCGATACTGTAAAGAAATAACTGGACAATTAGACTCTCCTTACCACTTTCAAGGAGAAAGAGAGAAATCCATGAAGCTGAAGCAGAAGGACAAAGAGGAAAATGAGTAGGAGGGGAAGTCTAGGGGTACACAGGATGAGGTCACATGCAGTTTAACAGAATCGTTAAGGATCTGGGCGTTGTGTTTTGAGTTAGATGCAATGGAAGAAAGTGGTGAACTGAAAGGGACACGTGAGTGAGGCTAAGTTCTTTCCATGCCAGAAGTGACACCAAGGAGGCTTCCCGTACAGGCCTGCTGGAAGTCAGAGTAGAACACAAAGTGGCCAGTTGAGGGAGGGTCCAGGGACACTCTAAATATCTCTGTGGGAATGGGGCATAGGAAGGGTCCTCTTTCTCCAAAGGCTGTGAGAAGCTGTAAGGGTCTCAGATAGTCTTGCAGGCAGGGAAGGTAGGAATGGGAAGAGAAGAGAAGAAATTATGCAGCCCTGTTACAGAGAGGCACCAGAGACGTGACCCTGAGACAATACTCTGTGTTACCAGGGCCTGGGAGTTTATGCCACTTCAGGAAGAGATCCTGCAGGTGCCAACCAGACCAGTAAAATGCAGAGGATAAAGGCATTTTAGTGAGGTTTCAGTGTACTTCACGCAAATAGCCAGGACAACGAGCTTCAGTAATGGTTGTCCTCAGGACAAGCCAACAGACGGGACAAGTCACACTCTTTGGTGCCGCTAACCTACCCAGTTGTTCCCGGGGTAGAAGAGGAAATCAAAGAACTAACAATTTTTTCCAAAAGAGATTGTCTGAAATATGAAGAACTTAGGAGACACTAAATGTCAAGTTTGCATCCCACCAGCCCTCCTCTCACATTACTCAGTTATGTAGGTGGCCATGAGAAAAACTCAATTCCAGACATTCACCACACACTTCCCTGGCCATTTATAGCTGTGACCTTGCTATACATTCGCAATATGGAAATCTAATTTCATATATCATTTATCTAAGATCTGCGCTGTATATTCCAATGAGTTTTCCAAAGTCAAATGGGCCATTGTATAACCAGTGGGCTACAGTTTAAAAACTGAAGATGCATACTATCAGCCTGACTTGATAATAAAATCAGACACAATTTTTCAAAAATCAGGTATCAGGTCCCCCACACGTAAACTACCTAGCAGTTAAAATCTATTGATGCTGGTCATTTGGTAAGACCCAAATCACTGAACGAGTCTACAAAAAGCCTAAGGGTCATTAGTGATGTAAGAGTTGTTTAAAATATCACACTAACTGACTGAACTGCTCCTAAGATTTACCATCTACACAAAAGTGAAAACGAAACACTCACTCTAACACTCATTCTTCATTTCCTCTCTCTCCATTTAAGCTCAAGGCAGACATTGCTATTTTGAAAGTAATATTTACTTGGATAAAATAAGAAAACCTAACCTAACCCTAACCAGGGTCCTTCTCACGCTATTATTCTGAAACTTCCATTGCTATTTTTGTATGCATTTTTCTTTCTGTCTTCTTCCTTTCAGTCTCCGTAACTACATCCTTGCTGGGGTTCTTCTGTGTGAAAGCAGATAAGCACAAGTGAATTCCTGTATTAGCCGGAAGGCAGCAGGCATGAGAAGAAAAAAAAAGTGCTGGTCACAATTGCAGGACATGCTTTTCAATAGTGGTTCAGATATGTCAGAAAAGCTTACTCATCTCCTTTTATATCTGCTGGTATGACCACCTTGTTCTTCCTTTGCAGATGCCTTCGGGGTTATCTGTTGTGTGAGTGTCATTACAAGAGTTAGGGCTGCTCAGGCGCCTGCCAAATAACGGACCCCTTGTCCTCTTAACTCGCACTGCTGCCTCTCAGCCTGCACTCTGGGCACTGGGCACACATCAGGTAACGCAGGCTGGTACCTCCCTGGCACCTTTCATTCCCAACATGACTTCTTACGTGAGGCGCACCCCACAGGGGTGTTTCAGGTTATGTGGTTTTCCCACGACATCTAAACACATATTGATCCCCTTGTGGAGAGTCAGACAAAGCATTCCTAGATAGTGTTGTCTGCCTGGTTTATGACACTGGGATTACTGTTCACTTAACAAGATGTAATTTTTAAAAAATTAATTGTGCTTATGGATTTAAATAAAAGAGAGGTAATATCTAGGCAAGAGGGAGACGGATCATCTGCAAAAAGGAAATGAACAAGACAAGGAGGGAGGGGAAGGGAGAGGAGAGAAAGGACGTAAAAAGCATTAAGATGTGTTATGTGCTGGTACCAACTCCCCAGGAGGAATGTGATCATTATGTACTACAAACATGTACTATAAATAAGTAAGTAAGTAAAACATGTGTTTCTAAATAATATGCTGTTTTAACTTTGGACTGTCTGCCCCCCCAATTTTAACAGCTTAACTTCCCACTGCCTAAGTGTTTGCTTTACATGTGAATAATACAGTTTAATCAGATTGTCCAAAGCTCTTATTACATTAAAGTGGCATAAATAATGTAAAGTAAGCCTAATTTCATATTAGATACCTTCTGTGGCTGCTCACATGGCTCAAGCTTCCTCCTTTTTTTTTTTTAATTAAGGCAATTCCAGCAGTCATTTCTGACTTACATGGCATCTTTCTGTAAATCTTATCCACTTTCCTGCTACACCAAGGTTCATTTATGTCATTCAAATCTTTGCTCTTTAAATATCCACTTATAAATTTATTATGGCAATACATTCATATCTTTACATTTAATCTGAAACTTCGATAACAAGCAGGAGAAGGAATAAATGAGTAGCAGACACACTTGACAAAATTAAAATGCTCCTGTCAGGGCCCATGTGAACTATTAGAATGACAGAAGAGCATTTTAATTTTGTCCAGTCCTTCCTTCCCCTTTTCTCTCTTCATTTCTCCTTCTCTGCCTTGCTGTGGGAGCCTTGATAAAAGATCCAGGCTTCACGCACCCAACATCCTCACAAAACTGTCAGAGATCGTTTTAAAATCATGGATTTTGAATGACACAGATGAACTTCGCTGTTTGCATGGCTGTGGTGGGGAATTTATCATTTTGTTAATTAAGAAATGTTTTCCAGTAGTCACTCCAGAAATTGCCTCTGGAATATCATTAATTAACAATCCTACTTCCATCACGGGAGGGAGGTGGAAGGCTGAGCAAAACTGACAAAAGGAGTCACCGTTAAAGTACACACATATTCAAAATTTGAAACGGGGAAGAAGAACTATGTAAAGCAAGAATTATGGGATCAACAGCATTAACAAAAAAAAAAAATCCAATTTGGAGCATTAAAAGTATCTGGATTCCCAGGCTTTATGCTGGCCTCTAAATAAAGTCAACAGTTGAGAAACTCTTTATCTGAACTAAATAATTTACCATGGTGTTCGGAATTTGAGAGGGGTGTGTGTGTGTGTGTGTGTGTGTGTGTGTGTGTGTGTGTGTTCCACGATAACTGTTTCCTTTCTAGGGAAGAAGAAAGCAAGTCTTTCTCCCCCAGTATTCTTATTTATTGAGTATCCAGGTAACAAACTACTTAAAATCAACCAAACAAAACTTGATAATTGGCCCCTATCCCCATCTGAGCCACAGAAGAACGTCACCATGGCAACCCGTCATTTAGAGCGGACCATCTCATGTACCTTTCAGAGTTTAAGTATGTAAGAATCTATCCATTCCTAAGTAGAATTATCGTGCTGGGAACATTTTGTTTTTTATTGTAAGGAAGTATGAAGCTGGATTCTTAAACAATCCTCGGCAAGGTGTTTGGATGAAAAAGAGGCCGAGACCCAGACACATACACTGAGCTAAAGATTTTTTTTCCAGTGAGAAATAAACAAGAGTGAACCTTACGAAAGGGCAATCACTAAAGCCACAGGGGCTGTAGACGCCTCCTTGCCAAAACTTAAGTTTGCAAAGTAAGAGTCTCTAAGAGTGAGAAAATAGCCTCTGCTGACACAGATCCTCCTCCACTTCACAACCACACCGAAGACACACAAGGAAACACTATGCATCTCACAGGTCTGTATTGTTCGGCAATCAAAAGCAACAACAGGACCTCCCCTCCCGGATTTCATGATATATAGGAATAAAATGTGTGTGACAAGATTTAAACTGGCTAAAGAAACTCTCTGAGATTCTTCATCTTCAGTTCTCCCAAATGGATAAGAGATTGAGAAATGGTCCCTTAGTGAAGTGACCATGTCTGTTTTCTTTAACCATAGACAGCTATGATTAAATTATCTGATCAGTTTTAATTCTAGCAACAAAATCAGCAGTCAACTGCTCTGGCTCCCCTAGCAGAATTTTAGGGAGTAAGAACATAAAAAGAAATCAGTAAGTAGATATCGGAAGTTGTGAGGCCAGCAGGAAAGAAGTCAGTTTTGTCAGATTTGTTAGAGCTGGCGTGTTCTCTTTGTAGTCTCTACATCAAGGGACTACAATGCATGTCTGAAGAAATGTCAAGAGTGGATTTTGTCCTCAATACTTCACATGCTGTCACATTTCTATTTCTGCATCATTGCTGGGGGGAGTGGATCACTATGGACTACACCTAACACTCGTATCTGTGTCCAATATTGAGGCTCTGTGACAATTCTGTAATTCCTAACCAGCCAGCAAACGTGCATTGAGTACCTACAAAATGAAATGTTCTCTGCAAAGAGTGGTGGAAACTGCCAAAAACAGCAGCTGATTTACAATGAAGCTAATGTAATCTCAGGGCTCCTCCCTCAGAGCGCCCTCTTCCTAAGAACCTGGCAAAGATGCTAGGAATTTTTGACTTGTCATTACTCTAAAATTTTGTGAGCTTTACACTCCTTTAACATGGTTTCCTATCGTTCTCCACCCTATACCCTAGTCAGAGCATCGTGAGACTTGGTGCACTGGGGGAGCAGGGGATGACCACAAGAAAAGCAGGTGAGAACCCACTCACTGCTTACAGCAGAGAAGCGTCACCCGGCTAGGCAGGGCTGTAGATGCAGCTAAGAAACCAGTCACGATGTAAAGGGGTCTCTGTTTTACCACACTGAGCTTCTACCGTTAAGGTTGTTAAGGCTGTTTTAATATCTTGAGGGGGGCGCTGGGTGCTGGGGACCAAATTCAGGGCCTTGCACTCGCTAGGCAAACACTCTACCATTTGAGCTAAATCCCCAACCCTAATGTCTTTTAAATAGGTGATTGTTTTAATGCATGAAAATATTAGAATTAAAGAAACCATTTAATTAATTGAATTAAACCAAATAATTAATTTAAAGAAACCATGGTTGGTGAGAAAGTAAACTAGTACAACCACATTGCAAATCAGTATGGCGATTCCTTGAAAAACAAAAACAGAAATTCCATTCAACACAGATATCCTTCTGGATATCTTGCCAAAGGAATGAAAGACATCAGTTAGAGTGACAGAGACATGCCCACGTACAGAGGCAGTTTATACATCCATCAGCTGATGAACGGATAAAGCAAATGTGTTATACAGTACACACATTGTAGAATAACACTCAACGATAAAGAAGGATAAGTTTGAGTCATTTGTAGGAAAACAGATGGAACTTGAAACAATAAAGCTAAGTGAAATAAATCAAAGGTTAAATGTATAATTTCTCTAATGTGAGAAATCCAAAGTATAACTAATACAAAGAGCAAAATAAAAGATTATAGGAAACAGAGAAGTAGACCTTTTATAGACAGGAAGGGACTTTAGGGATGGAGGAAGAGTGGAGGAGGGAAGGGAAAGTAAATGGGTTAGGATGTAATGTGCATAGGTACCAGCTCCCTCCGTGCATATAGTCATCAAGTGACAGAAACAAGTACTGAAAATGACAAAAGTAAAAGTCAGCTGAATATCATTAGACGGTACTGTCACATGCCTTTTTTTCAATTTCTTGAAGTTTCTGTGAATTCTCCCAATCTTCTATTTCAAACTTGCATTGTATTTGTACTAAAAAGATTTAAATGTAAGTGCGCATTAAAAACTGAAGATATTGCGGAAGGACCCCAAAGGACTGGGGACCTTCACTGGATCTTGGCATCCTGAGATGCATGTGGTGAGACACCAGCACCAGAATGAGAAGAACATCGGGGTAGGGAACATGCAGGCCACAGCTGAGCAAGGTGGGTGGATATGGCCTTTTGAGACAAGACTGACCTGTTAACAGGCCCATCATCAGATGAATGGAGAAGCAGCAGAGAGATAAGCCAAGGGTACCGGAAGGAGCCTCTGCTGCAGTCTTCAAAGCACGTGGGGATTATTTTGAAACTAGTTCCTTCAAGTAGACATGGCAAGGAATGTACAGACCACAGAGCAAATTTATGGGAAGAATCTACATCCACAGGATTTGGTTCAAATGAGTGCATGAAATGAAGAGATTTGATTCAAATGAGTGCATGGAAGAAGGGCAGGCATTCCAGAGACACTGTGTACCAGGGAGTTGAATGGCATCGTGTTTGTAAAGGAGAAAGGCACAGCTTAGTTGGAAAGAAAATGACTCACATTTCATTTCATATGTTTAGTTTGAAGAAAGAGTCTATCGAGGGACTGAGTCCCAAAGCAGTTGAGATATAGAACTCTGAAACTGGAGTAAAAGAAACAAAGTTTTCCTTATGACTCAAACAAAGCTCCAAGCCAGAGGAGGGAAAGAAAAAACAATCCACTTTTCCTGGTGCCATCAGAGTTTGTTAGCAGTTACTCATTTTAAGCGTCACTTTGCAAACAGACTTAAACCAACCTTTGGAACCTGACCAACGTATAAATAGAAGTTTTGCAAAGGGAAGGCCTATCATCTACATGGAAGTGAAAGTCAAAACCATGAGTCTGAGTCGATACAGGGAAAGCATACAAAAAGGAAAACAAAGTGGCAAAGAATTAAATTCCAGAATGTTCACAGAGAAGACAAGAAAGAAGGAAGACTTTAATGCCACAGCGTACTGCCTTTCACTGTTCAGAATTCTGAAGTGTGAGGCTGGATTAGATCTTCAGCTCAGACAAGAACAAGCCACACTGAAGCCCTGGAAAGAAAAAGACAGAGGAATACAGAAATTTTAAGTCAGAATTTAGAGTTCATACTGTTCTCTGAAAAAAAAAGAAAATACCTTTAAAATCAGCTGCCCTCTGACTATATGTCACAGAGGAAATTTATTCCAAAAACAAAAATCCTCTGAAGAAAATAAGAAGCAGATGTGTCTCAGTTTCGAACTCAATTACAAAGGCATTAAAACTAAAGAATATATTTACCTGGGAAATAGCCCAATTAGCTGAATTAACCCATAATTGAAATTGAATCTGTTACATTTTCCTTTCAAAAACATACGTGTAAATCAAAGAACATTAAAAACAATAACTCTTCGCATATATATAGCCCTGTTGTTAGTACGATGACCTGTTTTGCCTATTTCTTCTCTATCCATGATTTCAGAAAAAAGAAATCAATTGAACTGATTCTCAGAGTCTCCCACTTATGGGTTCCCAAGAATAATTTTGCTTTCACTCAAATTAGAGCAAGTATGTTCTTTCTCCCAATGGCCAAATCCCGAGAGGCTTAGTTAAACTGAAGCTGAAGGGCGGCTCTAAATCTCGAGAGCACTTGTTGGGAACTGTGGGTGTACCATGTCGCCAGGGTTACAGTGAAACACAGCAGCCTTGTGTGGAAGTAAAAGACAGCAGGTCTAAACACAATGAAAATTTTTTAACTTGCTTTGATACAGAGACCAAAAAATAAAGCTACTTTTTCTTGAATTTAACAATTACCCACATTGTCCATATTTTTTCAAATACTATTTTTTTAGGGGGTAGTGGTCAAATACTATTTTTAAGAAATGAAGCAATTCAGATAAGCTTAAAGTTCTTCTATCTACAGCCACACTCATTTCACTCCTCAAGGCAAATTCTATAGTTGGATTTCGCACTTCAGAAACCTTAAGTAAATACTTAGCCTGGTCGGTGACCAAGGAAGAGCAACTTAGAACCATGAGGTACTATGAAACACCAGATTAGCCAAAATTTATGAAGCCTGCAAATGTCAAGCTCTGGCGAGTTTGGAATAGCATTCTCTTATCTATATGATGGCAATATGAACCTGAAATTATCATTTTGGGGAGGAACCTATCAGTATTTCACACATATCATATGTCTCTGCCATCATGACAGGGCAGTTCCACGGTTAAGTTGAAAAAATAAACTGTTCTTTCCTACAGACGGATTATACTCCCTGGACCTCATTTCGTTGGCTGGGATTAATTCCAGTTAGCAGTGTAGAGTCAAACGACGGATGTCAGATGGCACCAGATATATAATTGCCAGTGTAGACCTTCAAATGCCTTCGTCCTTTGCCAAAATGCTCTCAGAAGTATATGCTAACATGAAGGAGCCATGAAATCAAGGCAACTTGGTGAATCCTGGACCAAACACAAGGAGGAAAGCTTCCCTGGAAAGTCACATGAACCTGCTAACAGATGTTATATGAGCAAGAGGCAAATTTCTTTTGCATTGTCATTGAGATTTGGAGGCTGTTTTTTTATAGCAGCAAAACTAGTTTTGCTGACTAATACATAAGTACATACACCCAGCAAAAATTTACATATGTACCTCAACAAAGAGACATGCACATAGATGCCTCATTTATAGTACAAAATTATAAAATATCTAAATATTTAGGAATAGTGAGGCCAATTGTGGTGTATTCTTGTTTCCAACTAAAAACATAAAAGAACATAGTTTACGTCCATGTGGAGTAATCCTAAAATATATTTTCAAGAGAAACTAGTTCTCTGGATGATGTATAAAATACTGTAATGCTAGAATGCATACCCAACTAGGACAAAAAATTGTTTTATTAACTAACATTTTCAATGCTTAGAATAGTTCTGGCTAGTGATGGTAATGAATCAATAAATATTTGTTAAATTAGTATAGAAATGGTTATTAGTGTGTAAAGTTTGGAATTGTAACATGTATTATATGATATCTACAGTTAGCAAACATCATTTTGAATATCAGAGTCAAACCATAGTTACAGTCAAACCATGGTTGTTGCGTGGCACTGGATACTGTATGTAATTGCCAGTCCAGACACTCAAACTCCTACTTCCTTTACTAGAACATCATTTTGTTAACTCATTTTCAGCTCAATAATTATAAAATTAACTCTATTGCTTTGTAAATTTCAAATTAAGCTTTCTTTGAATTAGGACATTCCAATCTGACCTTTGTTACTAACTGTAGACATGTTTCTTAATTCTTTAGTGCCACAGTCTCCTTGCTGGTAAATATAAGAAAAACAACAGTATCTACTTTATAATAATTTGTTTGAAGATGAAATATATATATATATGCAATATAAAGTAAAGCATAAAGTAAGCAGTCAGTAACTATTAGCAGTCACTATTATAATTGTTATTACATTATTCTTTCTCTGACCTGTAAAAATCAATGACTTCTTTCTAAATGTTTTGTATGTGAATCATCATGTGTAAACTCACAGGAGTTGAAAAATGAAATACACTCACATTTGCTAGTTTTTTGAGGGTATACTACATCTTTAAATATTGTTTCAATATAAAAACACTAACAATTGAGCTTTTCAGTAAACTCTTTCAGTTCTATCATGCCCAAATTTGTAAAGTTGAAATACGAGGGAAAAAGAGAGACATTTGGAGGGATTCACTTCCTTTTTAACAGACTTTCAACTGTATTTCAAACTGTAAAGCTGTATTTAAAAATTTATTTGTGTGGGGGGAAGGTTAACAGACACTGCCATTAACCATATTAAACTTAGAGGTTAAATTGAATTGATTATGTAGAAGTTTTGTACAGAATTTAAAACTATTTTCTCCACCGATAAGAATGAACTTTAGTTTAAGCTTTCACCCTTATTGTAACACCTTAAAAAAACCAATAACCCTCATTGATAGTCCTTACCAAACTTTCTGAGCTCTAGAATGCCACCTAAATTGAATTCTCCTCATTAACCGGTTCTCTATAATGTTATATTTCTTCTTTTCTGTTTCTCATAGATAATTTGAATTCCTATGTTGCTAGGATAAAAAGATGCTCTCAATGGTAGACATTTGCCCACTGAATAGTTAACTTTCCTTTAAATAGAGTGTTTATTCTGGGGACATGCAATTGTGAGAAAATGATAGTGGGCACCCAAAACAAGTATCAGCTTACAATATCCTATTTTAGATGGACATGATGGCTTTACTGTTTCATTTGGAAGCACTTTTCTAACTACTCTGTTGGTGCCTATAATTACAACAGAGGATATACACTGTAAAAGAGGCAGGGAGGGAGAGAGGGAGAGAGACAGAATAGTCTCAAAGACTGACAAATTTCAGGAAAAGAAGTTTACCTTGTAGCCAAAATTCAGTACTCTGTGTCTATTGTATTATTTTGCTTTTCTTTTGCACACATTCTTTTTCCATGATAATACCAATACCAATAATTAATGTTTGTTGAAAATAAAGCAGATAAATATTAGAGATTTTTAATTTTCAGAAGGTAAACACTACTTTGCCACTAAACTTTATCCTTGGAGAATTTTTTATCTTGTAGGTTTTGATAGAAATAAAAGCTCATTAAGAGAATATTTTTTACCTAAACCATTGCAACTTCATTTTAAATCACAGCTCATTAAAACAATTATAATCAAATATTTCATTTCTTTTTCCCTTGTGTGAAACAACTGAAAAGGTTATGTTTGTTTTTCTTTATCTAAATCTCTGAGGTGATATAAACAGGCTACATAGATCCGTGTGCTGTTTCTCATTTAAGTTTCAATGTGTCTCTGATGCTAACTTGAGTTATTTCATATTTATTTTAACATTATTTTGGTAGAATTTCAAAACTTGGCATTATGTAAGCATAGCAAAATTAACAAGGCATTTAATTCCATCCTCTCGAAATTCAAATATTGGCAGGTGATTGCTTAATGGAATTCAGTTACATTCCCATGCAGGTGTATTCTATTTTGGATCTCTCCAAAGTTGAGAAAGAATATATTCTTGATGGTTAGTTTGTCTTCTTTTATGCTTTGAAGTGTAATGCAGCACCTCGATGTCCCAGCAGTAACCCTGGTCAACAGGAATAAACAACCACTATGCCTACAACGGACTCAGCTAATCCAGCCACCTGTATTCTATCACAGGAGCTTCAGGGAGTTAACTGGAATGTCCTGGTATCTCCTTGTGTTTTCCTGGTGGTTTTATTCTTTTGATACTCTAAATACATATAAATTGAGTATGAGCATATATCAAAGATTTTATTCAAATTGACCCACCCAGTTGTCTAGTTATCTGACAAGATATCTGGCCAGTAGAGATTTTAGAAAGAAGCTTGGCATCTAACTGCTACTTCCCATTATCAATCCCATCCTCTTGTTACATGCTACATATACAGAATCATCTTGCCTTTGCCAACCATTGCGGCAACATTCATAACTGGTGTCTTGATCAGTCTCCAAAGTAAAGCTGCATGACTTCTGCCACGTTCTCTAGTAGAGGGAGTCGCTATACAGATTGGCCCAGGTTCAGAGGTGGAAACATAGACCCTCAGGCCTCGATAGGAGAATGTCAGCATTATACTGTAAAACAAGTGTATGGGATTGTATATGTCCCGGTTCAACCCCCTTTGGAAAATGAAACCTGCCATATCATATTTACCATCTATTACAAGGAAGCTAATCAACCATATTGAGATTGCTCATTTTTGAGGAGAGGCTATGATAACACAAAAGTAACCAAGCATCAATTGGGCAAAAATGCTCAAACGAATATTGGTTACTTAGACCTTGTCAAAGGTCAGCAAAACACTTTCTGGTTCCCTCTGAACATTCCGCTTTATGTCTACACCCTGCATCGTTCGTTTTTGCACTAATTTCTAGAATTCTTTGATGAGAGAATGAATATTTCCCTGGTCTGGGTTTCTTGTTGCCTCTTTAAGTCATTGTGTCTTAGCGTGTTCGGTTTGGAACAGAATTTTCTTTTGCAAACAAAATGGAAAGGAGAGATAAGACGTGGACTGTGAAGAAAATATCCACACTCCCTTCCCCAATTCATTATCAGCCTGAATTATGCTTCCCTAATAATAGAGAATAATAATTTGAAATCAATGCAAGAAAGAGGATGATGTATACATAAATACATACATACATACTTAAGACCATGATTCTAAATTTGCACTTTATTCATCTGAATCAAAATCTTACAAAAACTGAAACATAGTTAAACAGAAGTCATTTTTCCTAACGTACTATTTAACCCTCTGCATCAGTTAGGATATGAAGAGTTATGCTATGCTAACAAACCATATCAAAGTCATGCTGAGTTAATACAACAGAAGTTTAGTTTTCTGTTACACTAAGCCAGCCGTGGACCAGGTGGCCCTTAATTCAGTGAACCTCCCTCAAGTGACATGGTAATCCAGGTCGCCTTTCTTCTGTGATTCCCTGGGCAGAAGGAAACAACTGGAGATACAGTAGGACCTACCACAACCTCAGACTGGGAGGACTAGGAGCGACACACATGACTTTTCCTCGGTCACAATTAGAAACTAGCCCTTCCTGTCTGCAAGGTGACTGAGAAGTGTGCAGCCTTTCTTCTAGAGGAAAAGCAGAATTGACTAGCAATGAATTATAGTACGATCCTCCATGATTCACTTTGCTTCCTAACCCAGTGGGAAAGGGAAACAGGTAAATTCATGGATAGTCTTCTCAAACACGCTCAGCAAATCTAATGGTCTGAATTTCCCTAATATCTACCTTCCAACACTGAGTGCTCCTGAGGCCTCCTCCAAATAGACCAAGAAAGTGAAGATGATTGCAGATTACTAGAGCTCTATCAGCGCCAAAAAATGGTGCTTTGTAATTTTCAATGCCTCTGTAATTCCCACATCACGATATTTTTCAAACAACATCTCCTTAGAACAGAGAGATAGAGAACGTAAAGGTAATATTTTGTAGCAACCACACTTTACTTTCCAAGTTGTATTCTGATGATAATACAACAGGAATGATAAACTGCTACCACCAGTCGCAATACCACTGAGGCACTAATACCTTTCACTCTTACTCAGTTTAATTCATTGTAATCTATTAATTTTTCTTATTCTGTAGCTTTCCCTGCTAAATCTATCTGCATCATCGTATAACCTTAGGAATCACACGGTCATCTGAACCGGAAGCAATTGCAACTTGCTTTCTATGGACCCTCCTGCTAACTCTGCCGCTCTGTCTTTTTGAGAAACCGGCGTCACAATACAGTGGCAATTGACAGTCCATGAACCGTGGACCGGTGCGTCGCAAATTACATGTGGAACCATGTGTTGTAAGCTACAAATTATTTATGGGTGAAAACATAGTTCAGGTGTCTCAATGTGACACCTTATAAAGTGTGAGTGGAGGTGATGCCTCCAGTCTTGAAAATATTTCACAGTGGAAAGTCTACCAGGCTACATTGCAAATCACTTGTCTCCAGTCAGTAATAATTCTTACAACTGGCTGAGCATTTGCTAAGAGCCAGACACTATTTTAAATGCCTATGGACACCTAGTAGTATGTACCTCAGAGTCAAATCTCACAAGTCTAAGGAAGGTACTAGTATCTTCTCAGCTTTACAAATACAGAGGCTAGTTAACTTGCACCAAAGCACCATTACACAATGACCAACTATCAAATCCAAACAGTTTATTCTGAAGACCCTTTTGCTATCAACAGTGTGCACAGTCCAAGTGGTAGCTTGCCATCTGTGGAAAAGGCTTGGTGGTACTTACTAGCTATAGTTTGGTTTGACTCCTTTTCCCTCTCATCCTATCCATGTTAGTTTAATGAATTCTAGAACAGTCTATTTTTCCACTTCCCCCCACCACACCTTGTTGTAGCTCCCAGTCCTTTGGACTTGAAGAAACATCTAAAAAAGCAAACCATTTACCCAAAGTACTGTTCTCTAACTACAATGCTCTTCCACATTCGGTCCCAATCTCAATACTAGTTAGTACTACTCTGGAAGCAACTTAGGCAACCTAGCAGCAGAGATGTAATAATTTTGTTTGCAAATATTTGGGGATGAATCAACACCTTTTGCTTCTCGATCACAAATGTCACATGGACACGAAAATAACCAACACAGAGACAGTGGAAATGGAAATAAGTGTTTTGGGACACTGGGAAGGAAAATCTGAATCATCAGTAGGTCTTGAGAAAAAGACTGGAAAAAAAGGAACATCCAAAAAGTATGTTGTCACTTATCTTCCAGAATTCCTCAGGTTTGCAATATCCCTAAATTTTTTAGGATATCAACATCATAAAGACATATTTTAAATTTCTTCAAATTTTCTTCTAGATTTGACCCCCCTAGATCCTTCCTCTGGTAAAAGCCATCACTATACACCAAGCATATAGGGTGAAGGGGCATTGAAAATGAGAACAAGAGAGCCTAGATGTTGAAAGGACATAACTACAGTACTCAAATCTTCTTTGGAAACTAGAAATATGAAAGTCACTGTGCTTTAGTGAACACCTTATTTACCAAGTATAGTCAAGTCCAAGCCAGCCAAGTTTGGAAATTTTGAATAGGATAGATATCCTGATAGTCCTCACTTGTTTTCCCCAACTTTTCTCTTTGTTTATAGTTTTCCCAAAGTGTCCCATTTTCTGCTCTCCATGTGTCCAAATTTGGTGTAACATTCAGAGCCAGTTTTCCTTATCCTATTTGCAGAGCTCTCTCCCAATTTTTATGTTCATGCTAGTATCTTCCTAAGAAATTTCCAAGTGCTTCATAGCTTCTACTTAAAATAATTGCTGTTACATATATCTGCTATGAAAAAAATCAACTCTTCTTTGCCGGAACTAAATATTTTAGCTTGTCCAACAGCCCTCAAAGGATGTACAGTAATACTGTGTTACTAAGGCCTCAATAATTATATATTGATTTTACTTGAGCCTTGTTTGTTTGTTTGCTGATCTTTCACATTTTGAAACATTAGGCGGTAGCCATTACAATTTTTATAATCATACTGCTTTAGCAAAATCAGACATATGATCTCAGACTTACACCCCAAGGAAGGCCGGCAATGATGCAATGAATTTCATTTGTCATCCTAGTTTTTCCATTGAGAAGGCAGGTCTTCATTGGAATATAATTTGACTTGGATATTACATTTGAATTTCCAAAAGAAAAGGTCCATTTATACTTTTGGAGGTCAAAATTCCTTTAAAAGTAAAGCAGATCTTTAAGAATCACTTCAGAAGATACTACTTAAAAATAAGTAGTTTCCACTGACCTTTAAAGTAGAAAATACTCAAATTTAAGAAACAATCACACACACTCCTGGGACACTGAGAGACTGAGGAAGGGAAATCACAAATTCAAGCCCAACCTGGCAGCTTAGTGACTTAGCAAGACCCTGACACTAAATCAAGCAATCAATCTAAAAAGTTTGGGCTTATAGTTCAGTGCCAAGGCCTTGGGCCCAACTCCCTGTGCCAGAAAAAAATCACAAATGAGTATTCCTCACGAATTCTAGCTCTCCAGATTATTATTACTAAAGCAATTCCAGCATTTAATGGAATGAAGAACAAATTTCTGATGTATTCAATCCGCAATCCTCGGAGCCACTGGACACTGAATCCATTCCAAAGATGAATTAGTTACCCAGCAATGTCAAACTGCCAATCAGCTTGTCATTCATCTATCTAGAATTGTCAAGTTTGATAAGAAAAACAACCGTTAAAAGAAAGAGAAGTAGTTAGAATCACAGGGAAACTACCAAACTGGCCTGTGTCAGTGAAGTCCTTCAGAAATGTTCCATATGGCACTTCAGAGGATGCCCATCCTAATTTCCTTGCTAGAAACTGAGATGTAACAATCTTTATTTTCTTAAACTCTGAGTGCAGAACTTCTTGGCCTCAAGTCCTAGTCTTTTCTTATTTGAAGAAATTTGGCCACTGCAGCAATTCAATACCTATCATTCTAGGCTGTAAGGAAGTAGCATGTATCACTATCTTCCATCGCAACTATTTTACTCTTTGCAGAAACCCACACCACAGTTCCCTCTCCAACTACGATTTAATTAAAACCAGCCTTATTCCTTAGTAACTGCTCAAAATCAACTATTTCTTGAAATAACCTGAGTAATTTACTATTTCAAAAGCAAATTACTCTCTGTGAATTCGTAACAGAGAATGTTAGATCTACCATCATTGAGATCTAACTGAACAAATCATTTTCATGGTAGAGTAGAGATGCAAAAGTATGCAAAAAAAATAAGATGCTTTCATGGATTCTATTATTTTTCTGTTAGAACTATTTTACGGCAGCATGAGCTACCAACAAAAGGTAATAGCATCTTGACTGCAACATGTTATTTCTCACGATAAACTGATTGTACTATCAGCCACTGCCCCGTGTCACCACTGGATATATGTTTATTCCAAAATCAAAAGGGCTTATTAGAGACTTAAAAACCAAGATAGCAAACAAAACGAAAAATTTTTGTCTTTCTCTGATAACACTAAATTAGATGACATTTTTGCCCTTTATCTAAAATATGTATTTAATAATGCACTGTTGGATCAACCTTTTCAGAATTAGTTGAATTCTTTTTATTGGCTTCAGATGAGTTTCTCAATGAGCAAGGTATCATCCAAACACATTTTAGAAACTAGATCTTGTAGTCCATTCTGCATGTGAACATCTACAGCTGGATGATAAGCCTTCTGTATTTCTGGGTGCTGGACTTATAAATCAGTGCTTCCTGTAAAGAAATATTGTACTGCACTTCTATTTGAAATCACTGGGGCTCTATGGCTTGCTTGCCTGACTCCTCCAAAGAGAGATGAATTCCTTAAGGAGAAATGTTATCATTTAGACATAAAAATATCCCCCCAAATGCTCATGGTTTGGAAGGTGACTGGATCATGGGCATGCTAAGCTCATCAGTGGATTCATCCATTGATGACTTGGACAGCTAAATGTCCAGTGAGTGGGTGGGATCTGGCTGGAAGTAGGGCACTGGGGGCATGAACTGGAAGGATGTACTCTTGTCCCTGGCTCCTCCTACCTCCCTCTATTCCTAGCTCCAACCCATTCATGGGTTGAGCAGCTGTCCACCAACATGCCCCTCTGCCATGCGATTTGCAGCCAACTGACCATAGACTAAATCCTCTGAAACACGAGTCAAAATAAACTCTCCGGCTTTAAATTGTGGTTATGAGGTTTTCCTCATAGGATTGGAAAGGGACTAATATAGGAAAATATACAAATGTTTGATTTAGGCCAAAATAGATTCTTCCTTTTATTAAAGGATACATAATTCTATTGGTATCTTTCTAGAATTCTGGATTGTTTAATTAATTCTCCAACAAGAAAAGACTCAGAAAAGTAGCTTCTCCCACAGGTAGGACTCTCATCGACATGAGCCCTAAAACATCCTTAATTATTTCAAGAATAAAACTTGACTAAAATTGTATGAATCCACTAATGAGTATAGCACACTGCATGAGTGTAGTCTAAGCAGCTGGAGATGGTCACACAAGTGCTGTGTGACCACAAGACTGGCCCCCAATAAAACTCTGGACACCAAGGCGTGGATGAGTATCCCTGGTCAACAACACTTGATACATTTTGTCACACATTGTTTCAGGAGAAGTAAGCATGCGCCCACCTAATTCCCCTGAAAGGAGACATCTAGGAGTTTGTGAGTGGTTTCCTCTGCACTCGACCCATAAATCTTTTTACTTGCTGATTTTAATCACTATTCTTTCATTGTAATAAAACATAGTTGTGAATACTGCAGCTTTTCTCATTTTCTGAGAAATGACTCTTTCTTTTGTGTGTGTGTGTGTGTGTGTGTTTTCCCTGTATGCTTTATTATAATTATTTTTTTTTTATTTTTACCAAGAACATGCATCGGTACATTGTATACATAATGATCATAATCAACATAGGGTGGTCTTAGGGGCCCTGAGCACAAAATCTGATGCAGATGCCTATGTATTCAGTCAGGTGTGCATCCATATGTGGAAAAATTCCTAATAAATGTCCAGAGAACCTGCCACTTTGCAGGCTTCTGCAGTGGTTCACCATGTCTGGAGACACCACTCTGTGCCCTCCCCCTGCAATACTGCACACGCGGTGGTATTGCTGCATTCTAAACTTGCCAATGTAATGATTGGTCACACATCAAAAGCAATAGGAATAAAAGTGGGTCTTCAGAAATGATTCAAGAGTAATCATGAATAAAATAAAATACATGTATAGAAAATGATTCAGGAATTTAGATTTATGAATTTCAAGATAAATACATAAATCTTACCAAAAACTTCATAAAGTCTAGAATTAAAGAATTGCCCATTTATCAGTGACCTTACAAAGGCTGCTTCTCCTCTAAACCTGAAAGTGAGCGATGATTTCAGTAAGTCACTTGGGCAATATTGGAATTTTTCTGAATGACTTTTTTCAGTTGGACACGTGCTTCTTTGAACTAGTATAGCCTATATTTGCTCATTCAGTTTTACTTTTAAGTCTTCAGGTATTTAGAAAACACTTTATTTAGGCTTAGTGACATGAAGCATTCACTTTAGGAACTGTCAAGGCTTATTGAAAATATACCCATAGTGATTATTCAAATGAAATTCTGCTTTTAAAATCATAACTACATAGGCTTTATTGATTCTAAATCGTGTCAATTATTATTTTTACTGAGTGGCTGATGTTAGATCTGTGGATTTTTCTAAACTGACTGAAAAATACATTCTCTCTCCAAAGATCCTAAAATTATTATTTTACCAGGCCAAACTAAGAATAAGAACCAATAAACTATATTTGGAATTAAACATCATACCACAATAATTTTTTAAAAGTTGATATATAAATTTCAAGTAAAAGCTAAACAACATAAAAGAAAAATCTTCCTCCTTCTGCCACAAATAAACAACTATTTGAATGCTAATATTAATCAATAAAAGGAATAGCACTTAAAGAAGGGTATGGATCCATAGGACCAACTTCCCTTCATTCCTTTGTCTTTCATACACTTCTATAAAATCAACCCTGCGGTTAGATAGGAATGACGTGATGGTTATATCTGCAAGATTCTGGGAAAGTCTGAGGGTATTTCCATTCGTACAGGGAAAGACGAAAGTCTCACAATTCGGGGACAAGGAAGCTCAATTTACATAATGAACATGGCAAAGAGACCTATAAAGAAACAAGGCAAGATGGCAGAGAAATCACATCGGCTTTACTCCAAGGCACCAAGCACATCCCTGGAAAACCGGATGTGCCGGAAGAGAACAGTATGTGCTTCTTCCAGAGCCAGAATCAGTGCAGTCTCTGGTGTCCCTATGCACACTTGGAGCATGGGACTCTTTTCTTCCGATCCCACCGGGGTTCCATCGATGCTTAGCACCTGCATGCAGCCCAGGGGGCTCAAAAGGCATTTTATGTATGGATGTGAACTGTTCAACTTTTATTTGTGTGTGTGGAACTGGGGAGTGAACCCAGGGCCTTCAACTGAGCTACGTGTGTGGCCCATTTTTTATTTTTATTTTCAGACAGGGAATCGCTAAGTTGCTAAGTCTGCCGGGCTGGATTTGAACTTGCAATCTTCCTGTCTCAGCCTCCTAAAGTGCTGAGATTACAAGCTTGTGTCCCATGTCAGGCAATGATATAGCTATCTTGCAATTTAAGTGCAATTTAAATTCATTTTGGAAATCTCCACACTTTTCAACACCTAACAGTCATGAGGATCAAAGTATTACTCTTACACAACTGTAATTATTCCTTTCTAAAATGAGTTTCTACAAATTTTGCCATCATAAATAGGGAGGAATTGCACACCATTGTGATGTACAATGACAGAATTTAATGAAATAGTCAAACTTGGGCCACTATCGAGCTTAAGAATTCAAGTCGTGAAGTATATATTTAAGTGATACCATTAACTAACTCTCCTAGTATTTAATATAACTTCTTTAAGCACCAGTTTTCCTTTGTTTAAATCAGGCTAACTATTTGAGCTAAGTTGCAAAGCCACGATGACAGGGGAAAGAGCACAGCAGATACGAACTCTTCTCGTTCATGATGGGTGCAGGCGACGCAGGCTGGTGGTCCTCGCCCACCCTCCGCCTCTCGCCACTCAGGTGGGAATCTGTGTGGCAAAACGGGACTGAGTCAGCATTCAAATTCTCAACGAGAAGGATGAAATCTAAGAACTTCTGTTCCTTCTTCAAGAGCCGAAGGAAGAATAGAGGGAGCAAACTAGCAGGGACAGGTGGCAGATTTGAGAGTCTTGTCGTGGGATCAGAAACAGAGTTGCCGAGAGTCAGATTGTCAGAGAACGGTGAGATGTAATGTGCTGGAGTTGACAGCATGGGCTGTTCATCAACTAAGAGAAACCGTGGTTAAAGATTGAATTTTTATTGCCTGAAACCTGTTTTTTATTCTTTTAATGTTATACATTCCTGCAATGGAATTCTGGAGGCCCAGAATATGGAGATATTAAAAGCTGCAATGTGTCCCCTCAAAAGCCCTAAATTGCTGACAGCCAGTACCTCGGAATAAGACTGCATTTGGGCCAAAGACCTTTAAAGTGGTGATGAGCCAAAAATAAGAGCAGCAAGGTGGGTCCAGATCCAAACCAAGCCATGTCCGTACCAGAAGAAAGAATTGAGACAGAGATATCAGGGAAGGGCTTGAGTGGAGCAGAGACCATGAGAACACACAGACAAGGCGGCCACGTGCAAGCCAAAGAGAGAGGATCCTGCGGAGACTCGGACCTTAGACTTCCACCCTCCAGAACGGAGACAACAAACTTCTGTTGGCTAATCCAGCCAGCCCAGGCAATGTCACGATGCCTGAACACACCAGGGCACGAGGGAAGCGCTGAGTCCAGCGGTGAAGGGACAGTGTGCTTGGTGGGTAACATAAGGGGATCACGGGGCTACTTTGAGTCAGGCTGATTTGTATTTGAATTTCAGTCTTGCTTCTTTCTGGTTGTGTGGCTTTAAGCAACAAACGTGCTCTCATTGTATCCAAGTTTTCTCATCTAAAAACTAAAAGGATGTAGAAAGGAATCACTAGCTTATCAGAAAGCGTAAACAAGGCAAAATATTTACCACCACAATGATCGGCATGTAGCATTGATCAGTGATTTTAAATGTGTTTACTAGTAATTATAATGATTTTAAAAGACTCCCTGTCCTTCTTACCTTCAGCATGCTCATTTCCCAAAAGGTAGTGTTGCGTAGAAAGGCTCTGGTCAGCAGAAGCAATTTTAGCTGTGCAGTCATCACAAAGGACAACGTGCTCCAAGTTGCACGTGTCTATACTTCCTGCTTGGGGTTACAGAGAGAAAGGATTTTCTCATTGGATAGCATCTAAATGCTGGGATTCATTGGAGGAAAGGTAGCCAGTCAATAAATTTGGATATGAAGCAGGCTAAAGAGGCAAGAAAGAACATTGTACTTTAATTTTTTAATTGTTATAATCTGAAATTTATTTGCTGCATATTTTTTAGACCAAGACTCTTCTTTAGTCTTCCAGCCCTAGACTTTGCTCTAAATGCTGTACACATATTAACTCACTTAATCCTCATCCGTAAGCATGTAAAATAGATAAGATTTATAAATGACAAGACTGAGTTGCAGAGTGGTTCAATAATATGCTGGAGGTTATAGAATTAAGCAGCAGCGGATTTTAATCCTGGTGTACTGAAGCAAGAGTATCATGCTCCTTCTACCTTAGATGTTTATTAGGCAGATAACAGAGCTTTTTCTCCTCAAATGTATTTGACACAAGTTGTTTATTTGCAGGATGATACAGTACTGAGCTTTGAATAAATATAGATGCATCATATCATAATGAATAAAAGCAAAATCTTTATCCTGAGTCTTACATCCCAGGTGCATATAATTTAGCACTTTATACAGATGACTCTACATGCAATCACTGAGGACCACTCTCAAGCTACCAAGAGCAAAGGTGACCGGAAAACTCATACCACATCCCAAGAACACTACTGCCCAGTTCCCCTAGAACGCTGGGGCACCCTTGAAGCAGTAAGGACAATTCTCGAAAGTAGCATGTTATCAAATTGGAAAACTCCCTTGACTGTGAGTGCCAAGAACCAAAATATGATTTTTTTCAGTGAAAATCGCAACAAGCTCTTGAGCAGGAGGTCACACCAGTCACCCCCCTGGATGGGAGGTGTGGAAGAGACAGGTGGTTCTGCAGCGTAAACAGCAACACTTTTATCATGTGTCCAAGGTGGAGGCAAAGAACCGAATGAGTCTCTGATCAGAAATAGAGAGCAACAAAATGTGTTGCAAAGGCAAAGACGGATTCGGCCACTTCTCAGGTCAGAGTGGAAAGCAGGGACCAGAGAAGATTCAAAGACTAAGATTCCTTGAGTTTGTTCCCTGGCTCACGAATGGCCTGTCAGGAGAAAGTGAAAGGAGAAGATGGTCCTGGTTTGAGGGAGAGAGAGAGAGAGAGAGAGAGAGAATTTGAGTTTATGAAACACAGCAGCTTGTTGTTTTTTCTTTCTTTCTGTCTATATTAAATACATTTTGGCTATTTCTGCCTCAGACAAATGAAGACGATCCCTATAAAATCTTAATGATTTAAAATACTAAAGACCAGTAAGAAGCACCTTTGATTTAAACCTGTATAAATTCAACATTACTCAATTTTGAGCAAGCCAAAGAAGCAACCAACAAGGCTGTCCCTTCAGGCAAACCACACAAATTACTACTTGACAGGTGACTAAAATTACAAAAAAAAAAAAAGAATAAGCAGAAGAAAAAGTGAAATGTAAACAGTCCTTCGAATCTTTTCCTTTTTGTTTCTTGTTTGGTGCTTTACAAATTGCCAGTTAACTCAACCACCTTCAGCATTTTAAAGACAGTTGCTAGGTCTTAACTGCTTCTAGAAGCACATTGTTTTGGGCAAAAATTTCAAGTTTTGCATTTGTACAGAGGATACAGTCTAATTGATTCGGGAGTTACTCTTCAAATTAGAGCTTATTTTGAAATACAAACATCAACTTAATGAGGTTTTATTGCATTTTTAAAAATTTCAAAAACATGAAATTTTTCTAAAGATTATTTTGAAAGTCTTCAGCAGAATCTCCAGAGTTTTGCTTTGTTTTGTGTTTGGTGTTTTAGTAAGTCATTATGCATCTGTAGAAGCCGGCGTATTCGCTGCAGTTTAACCGGCGACACTCATCACTTTGCCAGCCGGCGCTCCAGGATGCAGAGCAGACCAGAGAATTTCTCCAGCGCTGCACTAACTGGGCTTGCAAAAGTTAATGTGCCTCTCCAGTGCTGGATTTTTACAAAGTTGTGTGCTTAAAAAGACAGGTGTCTGCCCAGACTACTATGCACGGCAGATTTCCTAATACCAGGTACTACTTAATAATGTAAATGTAACATAGAAAAGCAAAAACACTTGAAAAGTTTTGATTTTCTGATTTCTCATGGAAAGAAGAGTCTGATAAAACCATTACATTAAATCCTTCCATCTATTCTTCTTCCATAACTTAAAACTAAAAATACAGAGGATAACAATAATTTCTGCATTTGGGAATTTGAATGTAGCCAAGTACATACTTACAGAATAGCAAAACCTAACTTGTTTTTAATTGCTCCAATAATAAGAAAAAGATGTGTATATAAACATACGGATATGAAACTCTGTACAATTCTAAATACGTCATTTTCTATTTCCAGGTAAAAGCAGTGTGTACAGTGGACTATGAGCTCGAGACCTGCTTTCCAGTTTCCTGGATTTGGGCAAGGTATTTAGTCTTTCAAAACTCATTTTCCTCACCTGTAAAAGATACTAATTTCAATTATCCCATAAATTTCCTATGAATATTAAATAATCACCCTGTGGAACCACTTAGCACTGTGCTCGCCATTTGGAAAGCCCTCAATAAACCCTGGCATTGGTAATGACTATATTGCTTATTTTACTTATTAAGTAATAAATATCTTTAAGACAATAATTTTGCTGTACTAGGTTTTGAGCGCATATGACTTTCAGGCTTCAGTCACTGCCTTCCAAAGATCCCCAGACTCATACAAGGAGTTACTGATATACCCTGCTATTCTCTGGATTTAGATTTCAGTACCTATGAAATTGTAGGAGGAAATTCAGCCCAAGCAGAGACATCACCAAAGTTTACTTCAAAATTTGAGAACACAAACATGGAGTCAGGAGCAAAACAAATATTTTGTCCAAATAACACGTAAACATCCCCATTACTGTGATGCTTTTCTGTACCAAAAGCATAATGCCAGGAACATGTGCAACCACATTCAGTGGCTCCATCCTTTCCATAAAATACCATCACGCATCTTTTGTCTCAGAAAGTAGCTGACTTTCCCCCTACAGTGTTTGTCTTCTTTCCACTACTGGCGATGGAAACAATTTTTCATTCTGAGTTGAGAATTTAGGCCATGAACATAAAACAATTCATATGGTCCCTTGTAAATGAGGCTAAATTCCCTTGATATAAGTCTGACTCATAAACACTTTGGATGATAATTAGACTTGGGAAAGCAGACGTTCTAGTCTTGTAATCACAGTGACCAGGGCCTGGAACATTGGCCTGGACAGCGGCCTTCTCCTTCCTCTTCCTCCTAACTTCTATCAACTCCAGTCTGCTCCTAATTTAGTTATCAAAGTGATCTTTCGAAACAGAAATTTGATTTGGTCATAACCCTCTTTCAGAGCTTTCATGAGTGTCCATTAGAAGACGGCATCTAAACTCTCAGACAAACACTTAGGTCATTATGGGTCAGCTTCCCTTACATCCTTCAGTTTCCAGCAACTGCTCCTCCAAGCCTGAGCATGGGCACTAAGGAATCAGCACAGCCTCCTTGTGATCACACTTTCTTTTTTCTTAATTTTAATTTTCATTAGTTCATGTTTGTAATATATAATGTTTACATTCATCCTGTGGAGCTGGCATATGTACATAGCACATCATGATTTTTACATCACCTTCCCCTTTTCTCCCTACATCTCTTGATCCCCTTCCCCTTCACAAAAGATCGATCTCTCTATTTCCTATTATCCACCTTTTATTTTACTATTTATAATTTGGGCTTCTCATGTGAGAGAAGCCATATGATCTTTAAGCTTGTGTGTCTGATTCATTTCACTTAACATTATGGTCTCAAGGTGCATCCACTTTTCCACCAATGCACTTCCTCCTGGCCTTTGGCCTCGACATCTACCTTTCCCTCTGCTTGCAAAGCCTTCCCTCTCCCTTTGGATTCAATCTTAGTCAAATTTCAAGGCCAACTTCAAATGTACCCTCCACAAGAAAATCTGTTTGACATCCTGCATCTCGATCAAATCTTTTTCGTTGATTCATTAATTCAACAAATGTTTCAACACCTACTGAGTGGTACGTTTACCTGATACTCTGGAAATACAGCAGGGATCACACAAACTGAACTCCTTCCTCGAACCTACCTCCTTCTGGTCAGGGAGGGAGAATAATGCAGATGTAAAATACTTAAATCAGAATAAAATGTAGAGTACGGCAGAAAACTGAAGCTGGCTAGGTGTCCAGGATACCCTGACAAGTGGGACAGTTGCTGTTAAATAAGGTGGTCAGGGAAAGTCTTAAGGACACACTGGCACTTAAGCAGCAATCCTCAGGAAGTACGGGAACAAATCAGATGACTGCCCAGAGGACGGGCCCAGACTGAGGGAACAGCGAGCGCAAGAAGCCTGAGGTGGAAGGATCCGTGGTGCGATTTAGAAGCTGGAAAAAATGCCCACACTGCCAGGAGACATGTAGTCAGGAGGATGCGGGATAGCAGGGGGACAGGCATGTTGGGCTTCCACGCAGACTCAGCATTTACTAGGAGAAGTCAATGGGTTTGGTAGACAGTGGTGCACCCGGAAAAATACCACCATCAGACATTCATTTAAATGAATTATGCTGGTTTCCATCTCAAAATGGACTGTATTAAGCCTGGAAGAAAGCAGAAAAAGCAGCTAAAAAAAGTTTGCAATGTTTCAGAGAAAAGATAACAATGCTCCTCACGTATTCCTTTGCAAAATGACCATGGTCTAGTCTGCCATTACCCTAACTCTATACATCTGCCTTATTATCACTGTGACCTCTTGGAGATATTGGACTTTTATCATTATAGATCCACAGTTTACAAATATTGTATGGTGTAGTAGTCAGTAAATGTTTATCGGATGAAATAAATCTTAATTTTGTTGGTACACTTTTGATATACATAATGATCACATTCATCATAGGGAATTTGTACCTGTATGTAATATAATCTTAATTCTTTCTTTCCCCATTCCTTTCCCCTCCCTTCAACCCTTCTACCCCTCCTTACTTACAAAAGCTTTGTTTCCATTTTTTTTTCCTTCGCATCTCCCAACCCCATTCACCTTCTTATTTGAACATTCTCTTCCTACTGCCCAATATCTATCATCCATTTTGGTCCTTATTTACACTTTCAGTTTCTCACACAAGAGAAACAATGAGATATTTAAACATGTTTGTCCAATTTATTTCATTTAAAAGTATGGTCTCAAGGTGCATCCATTTACCTACAAATGTCTTAGGTTTATCCTTCTTTATGGCAGAGTAGTGCTCCACTGTATATAAAAACCACATCTTTATTCATTCATCCATTGACAGGCATCTGGGCTGTTTCCAAGATTTAGCTATTACAAATTGTGCTGCTATAAACATAGGAGGGCATATACCACTGTGATATGATTATTCTCCACAAAAAACTAAAACTAGAGGTTCCGTTTGACTCGGCTATTCCCATTCTAGAATGAATAAGTCAATCTGATAACACAGATTTAAAGATAGTCAGACACTGCAAAGGTCTAAATATGGACAGTCTAACATAAACGTTCATGTAAAAAATAGAGAAGTATCATTTTACATCTGTTGAAATATTGGTCTTCAATTCCGTGTGTAAAGTAGTGAAGTTGAGGGGAGTGGGTAAACCTGTCCGAAAATGTCAATTGAAGTAATAGAGGCAACAGATTTTGATGGGTACATAAAGGAAAATTGTAATTTTTTTTTTATTATTAAAGTCGCTTAAGGAAGTCTAGTTGTAGCAAACATGTCAATTAGTGTTTTGGCAAAAAGAATTTGAAAATTGATAAATGAGGAAAATCCTATGAATCAAGGAAAGTTTTAACATTCTAGATCCTTACTGAATTACAGAAACATATGCATGTATTAGTTTGATATTGCTACTACAATAAATCACTGCAGACTTAGAGGTCAGCATAACATGAATTTGTTATCATACTTCTGAAGGTCACAGTCTGACCCAGGACTCAGGAACAAAATCAAAGTGTCTGCAGGGCAGCGCTCTTTCCCGGCTCCTGGGGACTGCATGTTTCATGGTCTTTCCAGCTCCAACAATCACTGCCCTTGAGAGCCGCACGCCTTCCTCCAACTCCAATGCCAGAGGTAGAAGTTCGAGCCCCCCTCCCACTGACTCACTTTGACCTCCTTTTGTCCCCCTTTTCCCCCACTAAGGAGCTTTACATTTACCTTAGACCCACCCAAACAGTATAGGATAAAGGTCAGTTTATTAGCAACCACAGCACAAGGCAAATTAAATTCTTTTGCCATGTAAAGCAGCTATGTAGTATATTCACATGTCACAGGAATTGGGGAGTGGGCCATTCTTTTCTCTGTCATAGTGTAATACAGGCATTTCATTGAAAAAGATATTCAGAGGACCTTGTGCCAGTCATCAAAGGATAAATTACAAATAAAGTAACTATGATGAAATTTCAACATCCAACTTTGTTGAAATTAATACTCCAAAACCGAATCGCATTAAATAAACATTGTATCTGTATTGAAAAATCTAGTAATTCTTTAGGCACTTTTTTGTTTATTCAATCTCCATGCCTTTGTAGATTATATCAGTGTTTATAAAACTTAACTAATTTTTTCACTAGCATTATGTATGGATAACTTTTGCTGTAGTAAAAATACTCTAAATACACATGTGAGGGAGAGAAATACACACACACAGAGGAATTAGTGAACAAGCGTATTAGTTACCTTTCTAGAGTCAATGGTTTGCAAGAGAGCAGACTTAATACAAGACGTGTACACATTACAACATTTACACCCACAAGCCAAATGCAGAAAGAATGTAGGACATCTATTTATGCACTGGAGACATGAAAGAACCAATCAAGGGCTGGGAGCCCACCGCACTGTCTCATGCAAGTCCGTGCCTGTACTAAAAGGCTGAAGAAACCTATACAAGAACCAGAGTAAGGGGTTGGGGGTTTAGCTCAGTGGTTAGAGTGCTTGCCTTGCAAGCATAAGGCCCCGGGTTCGATCCCCACCTCCAAAAAAAAAAAAAAAAGAACCAGAGTAAGACACTCCCAGTGGAAATGACCGTAACTCCCCTAAACCAAACAGCAGTCATCCCCAACAACAGCAAGGCCCAGAGCTCCTTCTGTAATGAGAACAGCTAAGTTCCCTTCTGGAGAACTAGCTTGTCCTAGGAAACAGCCAGCCCGTCTTCTGCTCCCGTTCTCCTTTACGCTGTGTTGGCAACAACCCTCAGGTGGATCCTCTATGCCCAGAACCACACCAACTCAGTCCAGCTGGGCACCTACTCAAATTGACCACAGTAAGTCCACCAAAATCCACCCCTGGTCAACTTGATAATCAGACACATTTCTTTAAACCACAGTCTCCAGTGGAAGATTTGTAACGATGTAACATATTTTGATTTATTCAGATTAACATTAACAATAAAATTATTGAACTCATTCCCACCAGAAACAAATATTCAAAGGATTCTCAACACTGATTACAAACAGGTGTCCGAAAACTACAACTATACAAATATACAACAACTCCATTCTTTCTCTCTTGCTTGTTCTAAAACAATGTTTACAAAGTGCAATAAACCAATACAGTGCATCCACATAAAAAAATGTGACTTCAAATTTTAAAACTTCTTTGGTTTCCATTAATTTTAACGACAGAGCACAGCAGCACTAAGAAATGCCCCAGAGAATCTCCTGCACCCCAAATACACTCTTCCCCTCTGGTGAAAGGCCTCAAGTCATTTTTCCATTGTCCTGTTTCTTCTCCACAACCATGTTCTCCTCTGTTTCATCCTTGCAGTCCACAGCTCCCCTCCGGCCAAATGCTACGAGTGACCCTGCTGGCTCTCCGCTCTCAATTTCCAACACAGATCCAGCCAAAAGCCCTCAGCAGTAACTATGCAGCCGTCCCAACACCAGACTGCACTGAACTCTTTCTGCCACCCAGACAGTATCTACAAACACAAGCCAAATGCAGACCGACCTCTGCCAAAGCACACGTATATCCCCTGGGATCCCACCGCCAATGTAGCCCTTCTCGATAGAGGCCTCCCAAACTTCAACCTAACCAGCAACATTTCTATTAGTTACTCTGGTTTTCCAGACTCTGACCAGAGTCTCCCATATAATAAGTTCAGAGCATTTCAGTGCTGCCTCTTTGGCGGGTCTCTCAAAACCTTTCCAAATTAATTCCAAAGGCACTTCAGCCACGTGGCTGGGCAACGTCACAGCAAGGACCCCACTTCTCTGGTAGCAATTTTTGTATTAGTTACTTTTCTAGAGTCAATGGTTTGTAAGAGAACAGATTTAATACTAGATATTTACACATTATAACATTCACACACAAGCCAAATGCTGGAAGAGTATAGAACATTCGTCTATGCACGGGAGGCCTGAAAGGTCCAATCAAGGGCTGGTAGCGCAGGCAATGTTCCATGTAAGTCCCTGCCTGCACTAAAATCTGCAGAAATCTACACTAGAGCCAGGGTACGACACTCACAGCGCAGATGAAGACCAGAGTTCCCCCGAAGCAAACAGCAGCCGTCCCCGACGACAGCAAGGCCCAGAGCTCCTTCTGCGATGAGCAGAGCTTCTCCTGGGAAACAGCTGGGGCCAACTTCTGCTCTCACTCTCCTTTATGTTGTGTCGGCAACAATTCTCAGGTGGATCCTTTACGCCCGGAACCACACCGACTCAGTTCAGCTGGGCCTTCCTGCTCAAGTTGAGCACAAAAATAAGTCCACCACAATGAGTTAGAAATAATGTATTTAAATACAAAATGGTGTTTGAACCTACTCAGTTGCAAAAAAAAAAAAAAATTTAGAGCTAATAGTTACGGCTAGAAAGGACACAAATGATGGCTTTTTTTGTATTAGTGATACTGTCAATTTAAGTATTCTTTTATGGAGAAAAAAAACTTCACAATGTAAAGTTTTAAAATCTCTATTTTTTGTTCCAAAAATTTCATTTCTAAAAATTTACCCAAAGAAAAATCAGACATGTAGAAAACAGACATTCATTATAGCAGAAGTATAAGAGCAAAAGTCGGGAGTTACTTAATTTGTGATGCGTCCTTATCATAAAATATTATCTTGTCATTGAAGTCAGGTTTCTAAAACCTTTAGTAATATGACAAACTATAATTATAAATGAGAATTGTTAATTACATATGCACTATGATTTTTAACTATAAGAAAATGAACATATATTGAAAAAGGACAAAACACTATGTGAGGGCTTCTTCTAAATGTTGCAGTTATGGTTGCTGTATATTACTTTATCCTTTTTCCTAATTTTCAAATCAACTTGGATAGCTTTTACTTTCAGAAACATTTACCTTTTAGAAATAATATTAAATTAATAGGGCATTTTCTGACATCCCTTTCAATCTCCTTTTTCAGAGTACTGTAGATTTCAGTGTAAAAATCTTTTACTTGCTTTGTTAGATTGATTCCTAAATATTTCATTTTTTTGGAATGCCATTGTGAATAGTGTGGCTTCCCTAATTTCTTTCTCAGTGAGTTTGTTATCTGTATACAAGGATGCTATTGATTTTCGAGTGTTGACTTTGTATGCAACTGAACTTGGTTATTAAATCTAAAAGTCTTTTGGTGGAGTTTTTGGAGTCTTCTATGTCATCCACAAATAACGATAATTTAATCTCTTCCTTTCCGATCTTTCTTTCTTTTATTTCTTTCTCTTGTCTAATTGCTCTGGATAATGTTTCCAGAACTATATTATTAAGAGTAGTGATAGTGGACATCCTTGTCTTGTTCCTGATTTTAGAGTGAAAGATTGCAGTTTTTGACCATTTAGTATGATGTTGGCTGTTGGTTAAGCCTGTTTTTTATACAAATATAGTATCTCTTTCTAGCATTTTCTTTTGCCTGCCCACAACTCAGCAGAGAGTAACTATGTAAAAACTGTTCTATAAACTTTTTTAAATTATGTGAAAAAGGCAAAAGTTGCATCTTTGGTGTTTGCTTTTTCTTCAAAATATTATCTACAATGCAATGCCATTATGAATACCTGTAATAAGTTTAAAACAGATTTTATTTTTCTATGATTTCCATGACATTATTTTCTAACTATACATTAGATGGCTTTTTCGGGAAAGATGGGATTTATAATTTTAACTCTGCAAGCCATTATCATAACTTTTCAATCTATTGAAATATTATAGCACTCTGTGATATCCTGTCATATACAAATTTAAAGGACCGGCAAAAGATAAAATGAAAATGTAAATACAATAATGCCTAGTTATTCAATCCCCAGCACCAAAAGAGAAAGAAAAGAATAATAATGCTTAGTTGTCCATTTCAAAAATAATAAAATAACAAAACTTGGCCTTTCCCCTCCCAAGTTTAAGTGTTAGAAATAAAAACACAATATCCAAAACACAATATTCAAACACAATATTCAAAATATTCAGTGAATTTTTTTCACATATATTTTACTTAGGTATCTTTGTTATTTTCACACACAGAATAAACACAGGGAACCAGCCCAAGGGTCAAACATATTTTCCTTTCCTACACGATCTTTGATAGTCACTTTTCTCCCATTTTAAAAAGAAAAGATGTATTTGTCCTTATTCATGCACAATGTCACATGGCATAGTGGCCTGAGAATAAATTTCCATGTCGTCCATCAAGGAACAACCTGAAATTCTGGTATCTGTGAAGACTTGAGTCCAGGCACCATAATGTGTGCTGCAGTTTTGAGCCTGCCCTGGCTTTTATTAGACCTCCTTCCATCAAGGACTAAGATGAAATTAGAGATGTGATCATTTGGCCTTCATGGAGATGTTTTAAATGTAGATCCACTGAATGGAGGTACCGGACTGAAGATAGTATCCACTCAACAGTGCACCTCATCCTCCGGCCACCCCGCCAATTCACACTGCGCTAATCACTACTGTGAGAGCTCGGGCACAAAATACTGAAACCACAGTCACCCGACTGAGTCCAAGTGACAAACTCAGGTAAAGACTCAGTCCCAGACTTATCCACAAGAAATCACTTCCGGGAGTGAGAACTGATACGGTTATTGTGGGTAAACATTAACTTTTCAGACATTTTGTGACAGAGAGCAAGTTGGCTTTGGCTGATTTGTTTGAAAGTGAAAATATGAATTTTCCAATTAGCTGATAAGGTGAACACATTCTATGACTTGAAAGTTAAATTTACAGCTCAAAGATTTGATGAAGATAAATAAAAAAGAATTTGTAAGATAAAAACACTTCATCAAAAATTATTGAGCAAATATATTGAAATAAAACATATTTTTACAGTACTTTCTGACAATATTTACTTACAACATATGATGAATATACTATAAACAGGGTGCCTTTACATGAAAAAGTAACAGGGTGGACTGTCACTTGAAAAGCTTTGGAGAGGCCTTGTTGGTGCTGAGAAAGAAAATCACTAAAGACTGGATTCAATCTATTGCAAGTCAGACCTAAATTTTAGCTTTTGATGAGATAAAAGAAGCCCATAATCAAGTTGACAATTTCGATATCATTTTAATGATATGTCACTATATGATTTTTGACCTATGATGAACAAAGAATTAAAAACAATAGCATTCTTACTTTAAGACTTTTTATTCACTTATGTGAAAACTACTTATAAGTGTTTTCAGCTACATAAACAAAAATGTGAATAAAATTAATGTGAAACATTTTACTCTAGCAATAAATAATATATATAAGCCCAAATACATACCTTTCAAAATAAAGAACAAAAATGGCTTTAAATGTCTAATAGTTTTTCAAAATTTATAGTTCCATATTGATTTAATTAATTATACATTATTAAAAATTATAATAGTAATTTAATTCTGACAAAAATTTAACCTTTATAGATTTATGGCCATAAGAAAGAGATTTAAATCAGCGTATTTTTTTGTTGCAGACAATGAAAACAAGATACGCAAGAAAAAATTTTCACATATTTAAACATATTATACTAAGCTAAATCACATGGGGAAATGGGAATACCATATGGGTCCAAGGAGGAAAATGGGTGATGGTAGGGTTCATCTCTCTGTGATACTGAGATTTCATTTGGATTCCACTGAATGCTTTTAAAAGAACAATGGTATGGTTTAGTTTTCTGTAGTAATATTTACAAGAAGCTGAAAATTATAACTCTTTATAACTATAAGAGAAAAATGTACAAAGCAGTTTAATATCCTGGAAGGAGATAGGTGGTAGATAGATAGATAGATAGATAGATAGATGACAGAGAGATAATGAGAATGAATGATGACCGCTTTAAAAGTTTATTTTTCTCCTTTTGAATGAGCAGTAGGGAAGTAACCTAGAAAAGAAACCTAACTAGATTCTCTATTTAGGCCAAGATTTCCACAGATTGTTGCAGTAAAGTTTAAATGACATTTTCATTTGCGACCACAAGTTGGATTTAACAAAAACCAGAGAGCTGTGAACTCAATTTTAAATGAAAGAGGGGGGCGGGAATTACCTTTCAAAGTGCTAACTAGAAGTAGCTTAATGGATGAAAGTTTGCTTTATTATATGCTTTATGAAATTTCTAGACAGAATAAATCAGTCAGAATCCACCAAGCACCATCCATTTAGCTGACAATATCTTCATACGGTAAATCTCAATGATTGAGAAATGACTATGGAAAACACAGCTAAAATATCCAAAATGGTTCATTAATTTGGGGCCACATTTGTGCCATGACACACAGAGTACTGGTGAAATACTCACGTGTGTGTGAGTTGGTCTGATCACATAGATGACGGCACAACAGTATTGTTTTTTTCCAATTTAAATGACATTAGAACACCTCATCTGACAATAAGTAAAAGCAAATATTATTGAATAAGTCTCTTTTATCCATTTCATTTATTTCTTCTTTTAATTTTTATCAACATATAAGTATATAGCACAAATCTTAAATGTATAGTTTGAATAACTTTGGAAATGCATATGCTTATGTTATCTCCAACCTGGTAAAGATACAAAATATTAATAACGCTGAAGAAATCTCTTCTTGAATTCCATCAGTCATTATCAACCCCCACTATCTTCACCAAGTACTTGGCAGAAGAAAAAATAGGAGTGCTTCGGGGGCATTTTCTTTAAAGGAATGCTTTGAGATACTTTGAGGGCTTCTTAGAGATTGCTTAGCCCTATCCATGGCAAGCTCAAAGGCGTAGAGTGCAAACTCCTTTGAAAGGCTGCTTTGAGAAGCGTGTACCAGGGTATTCACAGAGCCACCTAGAAAGCTATATCCCCAGGGTTCATTTCTTCATAATCAGCCATCCAGACACTCAGAGGCTGCTACACAAGCCCAGCTACTATTCAAGCTGGCGGAAGACTTGGCATCATCCACGAAATGCTGATTTTACAGGTATGCAGAGTGCAAGAGAGTTGTGGGGTCACAGAGATTTCCACCCAGACTTCAAAAAAATAGGCCTGGGTGGCCAGGCATGATGTGGTTGCCATGGAGACCCCAAGAAGTTCGAGATGCCAGGAATGTGGAACATTCGCCCAAGAAAGCCACAGGCAGTGAGCAAAATTCCCTTCAGGGAGTCAGGGAGAGATGGTATGTGGGCTGCAGCCAGCAAGGTCATGGGGTTGGCCTACCTGAGCCCTTTGAGGTCCGCATCCCATCACCACATGCCCCAGCTGCTAGACATGAAAATACAGGATTTAGTGCTTGCCCTGTTGCTTTTCTTTGGTACAATCATTCCTTGATATTCTCCAAGTTCTCCACTTTTGGAATGGGAATGTTTATCTGTGCCATTTTATCTTGAAAGTATATAAACTTTTTTGATTTTTCAGGGAGTCACCGGCAAGATTCTGCCTTGAGTCTCAGAGGAGACTTTGGACTTGAACTTTTGACCAGTTCTGGAACTGATAAGGCTATGGGGACTCTTACAGATGTACTGACTGCATTGTGAGATGGGCATGAGCCTGTGTGGACCAGGTGTGGAATGCTTTAGCTCAGATCTGGAACGTCTCCCAAAGGCTCAGGTGTTGAAGTCCTGGTCCCCAGCTAATGGTACTATTGGGAGGCAGTGGAAATTGTAGGAGGTGGGCCTACTTGCACAAAGTAGGTCACTACTTCAATATATGCCCTTTCTCAAGACAGGTGAGATAGACAGATAGATAGATAGACAGATAGATAGATAGATAGATAGATAGATAGATAGATAGATAGATAGACAGACAGACAGACAGACAGACAGACAGACAGATAATAAATGACTGAGAGGTACATAATAGATGATAGCCCCTCTCCCTCCCATCTGCCATGATGTGAGCTGCCTTGCTTCACCATGTGTTCTCCACCATTATGTTCGCCCTTACCACATGTCTAGAAACAATGGAGCCAAGTGATCATGGATTGAATCCTCTGAAACTGTGAGCCAATATAAATCTTTCCTTCTTTAAATTGATTTATCTCATCTATTTATTTTGTCACAGCAGTGGAAAGTTCACTGACACAAGTTATTTGGTTTTGCTTCTTTTATTTTGAACTTGGGATGCTGTTTCAGATATCTTTCTAGGCCCTTCCCAAAAATAAACCAGTGTCTGGTCTTGCTCCTGGTTTTCACACAACTCGTGGTCTTTCCACCCAGGCTTTCCCAGGCTGACCTACTTAGAACTGTTGAAGTCCCAGCCACAACAATATGAGACAGAGGAAAGTAGGAAAGTAATTTTTTTAAACAAAAGTGTGCAATGAATCCAAATCAAGATATCAATATTCAAATCTTTGTATATATCATGCATGTGTATTTTTTTAATTTCTCTTATTCTTTGTCCCTCTGTGTTTTAACTCCTTTATCTTTTTTTAATAGTACATTTTAGATGTACATAGTGATAACATTCATCATAGGGGATTTGTACCTGCACATGATGTATCTTGTTAGGGGCTGGGATTTAGCTCAGTGGTTAAAGTGCTTGCCTAGCAAGCACAAGGCCTTGAGTTCAAACCCCAGCACCCAAAAAAAAAAGAATCTTGTTGCTTCTTTTTTTCCCAGTCCCCTCCCCTCCCCTCACCCCCTCCTCCCTCCTTATTTACAAAAGCTTTGCTTCCATTTTTTCCTTCCATTTCTTATTTCTCTTGTCCTCTGTTCCGTTCCCCCTCCCCCTCTGTTGTTCCCTTTCCCATTTGGACATTTTCTTCCCTTTCCCAATATAATACATTTTAGTCTTTATTTACACTTTCAGTTTCTCACACCAGAGAAACAATGTAGTATTTAAACATGTGTGTCCGGTTTATTTCACTTAAGAGTATGGTCCCAAGATGCATCCATTTACCTAGAAATATCTCAAGCTTATCATTCTTTATGGCATAGTAGTACTCCATTGTATAAAAATTATTCTTTTTAACAAACTAGGTCATAAACAATAATTGTTTTCTTAAAATCTAGATTATCTACATCAGAATATCCTATGAGTACCTGTTTAGAGTAAGAGTCCTGGACTGCACTGCAGCCCATTGTATCAGAACCTTTGGGTCTGAAGCTCATTTATCAGAATCTTCTTAACAAGCACCAAAGGTAATTCGTACACACACCAAGATCTAAAACCAACTAAAACAAAGCAACTTTACGAGTAGCCTGACCACTCACCATTTTAAGTACTTCCTTTTGCCTACACTTTAATAGGGATGATGAGAGAGACTCAGAGGGACTTACAGTAACAGAATTGTTTGAAGTGAGAGCCAGGAGAGGTAGAGGCAGGAAGATGATGAGTTCGGTTTTGAAGAGGAGACATTCACATAAGCCATCTGGACACAAGAGGCTGAAGAGAAGGGAGCAACTGGTCGGCAATAAACAACTCTCTGGAACTGAACAAAATAGAAGTTAATATTTCCATCATTTGTTTTTCAATTCTCAATTATTTAATACACCCAGATTTTAAAATTGTTGGTGACGATCTCATAGCCAGCCACAGGAGAAACAAGTTCATAAGCAAAAATCCCAACCAGAATTCTTTCATTGCTTGTGTAGTGACTCTGGGTCGACTAGATGCTCAGACATTCACAGAAGTCTGAAAATGTTGGCAAACCGGCTGGTCACAACTGTCAACAGATGTCTCTTCATTTCTGTCGCTAATAATGGGACTTAAAGGATCTGGCTAGATCCTACGAACCTAGATGATTTATTAGTGACAAATTATTATTAAAACACTTTTTGCAACAATTATCTTACATATCTGTCTCTACAAGGATTAGCTTTCTATTACTGCTGTAACAAATTACAACAAACTTGGTGGGTGAAAATGACACCTACTATTATTCTTACACATCTGACATGGGCCTCACTGGGCTGCCATTAATGTGTCCGCAGGGCTGTATTCCTTCCCAGAGGCTCCAGAGGGGAATCCATTTCTCCACCTCTTCTGGCTCTTGCAGGGTGTCTGCTTTCCTTGGCTCATGGCCCCCTTCTTCCATTTTCAAACCCAGTAATGTTGCTTGAACATGAGTTTGGGGTTGAAGATAAGACTTACCCTGCTCTGTAGCCAGGAGCAATACCCATAAAATGAAAGATGCACAAGAGAAATAACATACTCTTTTAAGGGAAGGAATTAACTACCAATCTTGACTGACTATCCAAATTAAGATCACTAATGGTGAAATGAAATCAAAAGTAACAGCCTTCTAGAAAGGTTGGTGAACACGTCAAAGGTCATCCACAGACTTTCTGAAATTGCTTCTACTTCATTTGGTCCCATAGTCTCCTCATACAACTTTTATTCTTTATCTTGTCCTGAGGCTCACCAAGTAGAGTAGATTTTGGGGAAAGATAGTTGCAATAATTCTATGCCTTCATGCATGTCTATTTGCAATGAGATTTTGCCACTGTTCTCATTAACAAGTCAAGTGGAATCTATTTCTATACACTTCAGATCCGGCTTAGGCATACGATGTGCTTTGGCCAATGAGACATCAACAAATATTATTACAATAAAGGCTAGAAAAGTTTTTACCCTATTTAGAGTGTCCTCCAGCAGAGAACTGTCTGACTACCTATAAAAGTCTCAGAATATGCTCATTGAGAGATAGAAGCCACATGTGGAAAGACCCCAGCTGTCCCAACAGACGCATCAGCAATGTGACTGAAATCACCCTAGACCGTCTCACCCAATCCCAAGCCAGGCCAGGTCAGAAGAGCTGCTTTCCCAATGCATAGAACAGCAAAGGGGAATTTTTTTTTTTAGTATAATGTTTTAAGCTACTAAATTTTGAGTTGATTTGTTAACAAGGCAAAAACTAACTGACAGACCCAGAAAATTCCTCTTGTAGAAACTTTATAGTAAAGGTCAACACATTCTATCAACAATCTGCTCTGTGTAGAATGATCTCACTGTGCATTTCCTGGAACCTGGTGTAAATTTATCCTATCTACTTTCCTCATTTATCCTCAGAAGTCTCGACAGTTGTTTTCTCCTGAAGGGATACAAACTACGTTTTTACTTTTTCATTTTACATTTTAGTTGCACATACCTGAGTTCACCCTCGACTACATATATTTAAAAAAAAAACAGGAGTACACACATTATTGAAGCTCTTATTACGAAAGCCCAGAAATTGGTAAATCCCTAAACCCTACTAGAATAGCTAAATTATGGAACTTGATAGAATATTCAGCCACCAAAAATTATGTTTTGGAAGAACATTCAGTGACAAGCAAATGTTTACAATGTAGTATAAAGTAAAAACAGCGAGATTCAAAATTATGCATTTAGCTACTCACAAAGCCACACATAAAAGTAAATGACATACATTGAGATTTTAACAGTGATTATCCCTAGATAATATTTAATAAATTAAATGCTTTCTACTGATTTCTATAGCGTTGTCCTTTATAAACATTTATTAATTTTGCAATGAAAAGCACATGTTAAAATTTTATAATCAGGAAAATAGTTTAGCTTTCTCCCATGGTTCTCTAAATTAATCTTTAAAATCACTTCTGTAGCTAGGCATAGTAGTTCACGTGTGCAATCCCAGCTACTAGGGAGGCAGAGACAAGTTCAAGTCCAGCCTGGGAAACTTATCAAGACTCTCTCTCAAAAGGAAAGTCTAAAGGGACAGGGATGTAACACAGTCTCAGAGGGTGTACTGGCATGTGTGAGGACCAGGGTTTAATCCCTAGTACTGAAAAAAAAAAAAAGTTGTTTGTAAATTTCATGAATCTTAAGTAGTTTTTGTACAAAGGTATCTCGGAGTCAATACCGGGCAAAAATTCAAAACTATATACCCAACCAAACAAGCACTTATTGCTGCTACCGCCCGACCACTCAAGTGTGTTTGCTGTTGCTTTCACGTATAATCATCAGTCACATGGTGTTTTTCTTCCTCGAGATTTTTCATTGTGATATGAAGTAATGTGTTAAACTTACTGAAGTTAGGATAACTCATTTAAGAATCTACAGAAAACAGAATTTTCACTATATATGGTTTTAGTGATAATACAAATATTGGATTCATAATAAAATCATTTTTCATGGGCAAATAGGTTAACAATTGTGAAGTTACATGGGGTGACCAAAAGATATGGTAAATGTTTAATTTTTTTAAAAACTATTACAATAAAAGACACATTGCCAAAAACAATGGCATAAATGTGTCTGATTTCAGAGGGAGCACTTTGAATATTTTGAGAGGAATAAGTGGTATTGTGTCTTTTACTGTAACACATTTTTTATTTAATCCTTCACCATATTTTTTAATTATCTCTCATTGATCGACCATTTACAACAATTCTATCAATAAAAACATTTATGGTGTGTCCTCATCCACCATATTCACCAGGTCTGGCACCATGTGACTTCTGGTTCTTCTCCAAAGTCATAATGACCACGAAAGGGAAATGTTCAGAAAACATTCAGGACAATGAGGCAGCTGTGACATCACAAATAAATACACCCATAAAAGAGGACTCCAGAACTATCTCAGAAAGTGTCAAGAATAATAGGACAAATGTGTTCAAAGCAATGTAAGTATTTTTGGGAGGATTGATGGCCATGTGTCTTTTACTGCAACAAATTTAATGTAAACATTCATCACGTGTTTTGATCACACCTCATATATTATGTATATCCAAGACTTTAGCAATTAAGTTAACATATTGTGGATAATGAAGATCTGCCTACCATTGTCATTATTTACAAGTAAAATAAGGAAGCAAATAGAAAGGACCTAGTGGTTTCATACTACAATTGCATTTTTCAATATAAATTCATGTTCTTATTTAATATGCTAGATATACAAAGAGACATAAATGGACGTGTCTACCAAAAGTGCCTAGAAGCGAGATTACCAAGTATTACTGAATAGCACCTAGACTTTATTTTTTAAATACCATTCTCCAAGAAGATAGACCAGGTTTGGAGTAGGGAAAATGAAGAAAAGTTTGGAATTTTTGTAGAATCAGAAGATAGAATGCTTTCTAGTAAGGTGCACTGAGGTGGATACAAAATCACTTCTCTATTAGTCTTACTAAAAATGTATAATATAAATTTGAACATGAATGAACATCAGACAACTTTAAATTGAGATATATTTAGTCTACAAAATCCTGGCCAATATACATCAAATGGGTCAAGATTGAGAAAGAAAAATCAAGACTGAAGAACTGCTCCAACAGTAAGAAACTAAAGAAATACACACACTGCACTTTGGGGATGCTGGATTGGATCTCAGACCAGATAAAGAACATTAATGGGAAAACTAGAGAAATTTGAACTAGGCCTGTAGGTTAATGAATAGTAAAATATCAAAGTTAATTGCCTAGCTTTGATAATTGTACTATGGTTATATAGAATACGAACATGTTTGGGTAAATGCACTCTATTCCATCTTTGAAAGTGTTTTAGCAAGTGTGAAATATTTCAAAACTAAATTTGTAAAAAATGGATTTAATTGTGGAACAGGAAAATGAGGGGGGGTGGTGCTGGGGATGGAACAGGAAAACTTTTATTTATGATGTCGCCAAACTGTTGCAAAAAATTGTTCCTAATTTTTTACTTAACTGCCATTTTATTTTTTTCTGAAACACTTCCCTTGTTATAGTAATGTTCCTATTCAATGTAACAGGAAGAAAAATTCAGAGTTATACAATAAAATCTCACCATTTGTCTTCCAATAAGTTTTTAAACTTGAATTGTTATTTTTTCCATCAAACTACTAGAATAGAGAAGGTATTTTATGTGTTTTACAGCATGTTGCAAAGTTCAGTACTATTGAAATACTATAATAATATGACTCTGGACACTGGTTAAATAATTGCTACTGTCTTTGTAGCTACTCATAATAATGTTGTTAAGGCATTATTCTAAATTCTATAATTAAAAAATTAGAGTTGAATTGTTTGCTTGCTACATATGTTATTAGCTTTGCTTTTATTTATTTATTTTTCTTCCTAGGGCAATGCTAATATAGCTCTAGAATACATTGAGGTTTTTCTGCTTTTGCTTTTCTTTGGGGAGATTGTTTGTTTGTTTGTTTACCATTTCCTGTATGGGATCATTCCAAACTTCAAGTGGTTGTTTTTCTTCATTTCCTTTTTTGTTTTGTTTTGTTTTTCTTGTTTTTAAAAGTTTTTAATTGGGTGAAATATATAATAAAATTGTACAGTTCAGTAGCGTTAGGTATCATCACATTGCTGAAAGATTTCTGAAATCAGTCCCTTTTTTCTATTATACTTTTAGTCATGCGCACGCACACACACACACACACACACACACACACACACACACAAACACACAAAATACAAAACAAAGATGATTTGTTTAGCTCTGGAGGACCATTAATGAAACTATATTCCTGTTTCATTAACCAGGCCCTAGACATCACCTGGAGTAAATCACAAGGAATATGAATAAAAGCATTAGATCTTATTTGGAGCTAAAATTATTAGGAATAGAAACCAAGCATAAAGAAATAGATAGATACAGATAAAAAATATGTACTTACATGCATTTTGTAAAGAACTCAGCTATCCAATAAGCTCAACACCAAAATACAGCTTTATCAGAAAAAGTACATAAATAACGGGTCTTTAAGGGGAACAGAATTAGTGTCATAAACCCAAGTTCACACGCTTTGGGTACAGAAGAATCTCATGCCTTTATTCAAGAGTTGACTTTTCCTTTAAAGGCAAAATTGCCACAGGCTAGAGCGAGAAAATATGAAGTGAAAGAAGTGTATCTTGTAGGCAGTATTGAAAAAAAGAAGCAGAAAAGCCATGAAAAGTAGATATAATAATGCTATAAAAGCCAGATTTATTATTAAGGAATAAAAATGCTCTTTGTATATCAAAACTTCTAGGCATTTACAAATGTTATAATTAATGTTTATAATATGTTCAATGTATTTTAACTATAAGATATGAAAAAGCCATACCAAGTGATTTCTAAATTCTGATAGTGATAAATTTAATTTATGAGATATTGCTGCATTTTAGAAGGATTTTCACCTAAAAAATACAGTGACTTTTATTCTTTGCTTGCTCTGCTTAAAATTTGGGAGTTTTACACCATTTGTTAAGGACAGAATTATGTAAAGAGATTATACCAAAATCATTCTTCCCCAATGTATAGTGTCACAAACTACATAGTTATTCTAGTTTTCCAATGTAAAAATAAAATAATTCCAGTAGTGAGAATCTTTTATTTCAAAATATGTTTTCCCCCAAATGGTGACTTTTAATTAACAATTTACTAGCTATGTAGTATTAGAACAAGATAGCAAAGCTAAACAGTGAAGAACATGTGAAGAGACATCAGACAGAAATACCTAAAGACATTCCGTGGAAATGACCATAGGCGGCCACAGAGAATTTTATGTCTCGCATAGATACCTCTGTACGAACAATAAAGGCTTCAAAGAAAACCACCAATAAAAAAATGAGATTTTAAGCTGTGTGAGGTCAAGAATCCTTCTCTTTTCATCACTGTACTGCTAATGCCTGTCACACGGAGCAAGAAATAAGGCAAAATTGGGACCCGCCCTGGGCACTTTACACACATTATTAGTTCATCTTATTTCTCAGTGTTCCAGGCTGTAAGGAGATAAGACACAGGAACCAAGTAAACACATTTCTTTCCTAGACTTTAAGCAAGTTATTATCACAGTATAACTGTGGACCCAAAGCAGAATTATGCTTTTAAAATCAGTTTACACAACCTCCCCAGATTGTCAGTAACGACAGCTTTATTAGATATTTCAACAAGTATACTAGCCCCGTACCAGTCACTGCACTCACACAGCATTATTTGAAAATATCCAATAAAAGAAATTTCAGTACCTGGGCGCTCTGTATTCTTGCAATATGACAGGTAGGAATATGAATACTCAGCACTTTTTAAACTTTTCCTTCTCAAAAGTCATTAGCTCCTTTTTACCCTCTACCCTATTACAGACTGGAAATATAGTGCCAAAGAAGACGAGTAGAATCTCTTCTTGTGCATCTTTTGCTCGCCTATGGAAGAGAAGCAAGGGGAAAAAAAAAAAGGTAATGACATTAGAACAAGCAAATTATCAAAACAACGGAAGGAAAAGCTTGGGGCTGAAGAAAAATAATGGAGGAGATGAGGAGGTAGAGTCAGTCAAGAAAGGCTCCCTCAAGAGGTAACCTTTAAGCTAAAATTTGAAGAATGATGCAAATCTTAGATAACAGACCAGAGAAGACAATCCTCTGAAACAGGAAGGAATCTGCTATATTAAGGAGTTAAACCAAAACCAGGCTAGCGGAAACCTAGAGAGGAGGCCACAGTAAAGAATGGGATTTTTTTCTTAAAAATACTGAGACGCTCTTAAGGGGGGTTAGAGAAGAGATTTTACATACTGGATCTACCTGGTCTACTTATATAACATACATCTTTTCTTAGTTCCTGAACAAAATTAAATAAATACTGCTAATTTAAATTTGACTTACCCTGAAATTTTCCATAATGCATTTGAAATAAAGGTTTCACCGACCTTTGTGGTTTGAATCTGCTTATGCCAAAGTGAAACTGAATTTTAATGGCTTCCTCCAAAGTCACCTCCTTACTGAAATTGGACAAAACTCGCCAGCACTTACATCCTGGCTGGGCACCCTGTTCGCCTTCTGTCCTGTCCACAACCCCGGAGGTGGGAGGCTCCCTCTGGAACGTGACAAGGCACATTAGCTGGCCGCAACACGGGCCTCCATCTGTTGCGTTGGCAGTTTTCAGTCTTCTCATCACCTCCCTACTGAGGCCCAGTCCCGCTCACTGAGGTCCTCCAGCAGGCAGACAAACCACCATCTCGAGTTCTGCCAGGAATCAAAAATAACGTTAATTGCATTCTATATTGTGTATCTATATTTAATGATAATGGATGATATCTCCGATGACTTTTTTTCGAAATTTGTTTCCCCGTTTCCTCTTCATTTGGAAAAATGCCTTCCTGAGTGTCTGTCTACATAAGCTTGTTTACGAATGTAGATGCTGGTTCTCCCTGTAACTCCTACCTAACAATGAGTCTGAAGAGGTGCTTTCAATGATGCTTGTTTTACCACCTGAAGGCGAGCAGGTCTCCCTGTAACTAATCAGAAGAGTGTTCTGTGCAACTCCTGACTGGGAAGCACACGGCCAGACTGATGCTGCCCGTGGGCTCCCACACATCCTCTGAGGAACAGGGCTTGCTAGTCCAGTGCACAGGATATTCGAGAAAATCGATAGATGAAGTTACCTTCTTTCTTTAATGCCTACCAGACTGCATAATGTTTAGCTCGTAGTACCTGATAAACTTCCCTTGTGGTAGTTTTGGTTTCCGTAGACTTTATGGTTCCACACTTTTTGCTAAGTCGCATGGAAAAGAGCCAGCTCAAAACACACAACCCTGCTTCTTCTAGCATCCCCCTGCAGAAAACCTCCGATCTGGTGGACTCAGGAAAGACTAATGCTTTGTCACAACTTGCTAATGATCTAAAGGAGACAATCTATGCAAAAAATGCCTTGGAAAGTTACAGAAGTGTGTTCAAATTTAACGTACTAAAAACATAGCTTATTTATTTTCATAGTCCCGGTGACTAACAGATTACCTAGTATATCGTGGTAGCTAGACAGCAGACCGTCTCCTATGAGTATACCAAGTTGTATATGTGTGTGCACATATGAGCACACAGGCATTTATATGCTCAAAGCCTTCCTCGCAAGCACACGGTGCTCCTACTCCCCTCCATACACCTAATCCATAGCACCTCAGCTTTGTTATCTCCAAGTGGATCCCTAACATTTTCCCATCAGCCATTAAGTGAAAGGGCAGGAGTCCACTTCCAGGACTTTCTGTGTCTGCCCCTTTTCACTAACCCTCGCCCCAAGAATTCCTGGTTTGGTGACTGGCTGTGTGTGAAGGACCTGACCTCCCTCTTTCCACTCACCACATGGCTCTGCATCTCCCTCTGTAAGCAAAGCCAGTACTACTTAGAAGCAAGTGGGTCAAACTTTTAGGAACTTGAGGATCGAATGTTCAGTTAAAACAAATGCAAACTGAAGATCCGGATGGGAACAAAGTCCTCTCCTGAAATCACCTTCCGCCTTCTCGCACTCTTCTGAGAAATCACCTTCTCGCCTTCTCGCACTCTTAAGCCGTGAGTGTGAGAGTCAGACTCGAGGAGTCTTTCAGAGATACAGCCAGTTGTCTTATCACCGGCTGACTCATGAGCAGCCCCTGATGAGTCGCACATTGCTGCTGTCACAGCGGATCAGCAGTGAGCCAAAAGTTGTCAAGTACACGAGAGCTGTGGGATCGGTGATTGTGAGCAGCTTTTCCCTGTTTCTTCTGAGAACTCATCAAAGACTAAGTTGAAGCACAAAGAACGGAAGATAAATTTGCATCGAGCATGTAGAATATACGAGTCATAGCAGAATGAAAGTGTCCCGGTGATACCAATGTGCCGAGGCCTCCCAGCTTTTTTTTGAAAAAGAAGACTTGCATTTCATTAATGTTGTATCAGGTTAAACAGGGAAATAATGCTTCACAAAAAGCATTAGACTAAAAGCAAGATGCTCACCCCTCGAAAACATCCTCCAAGTTCCACTCCCAACCCCCTATCTACAATTTAAGGAATTTTAATAGCAACAGACCCCAATCCATCTAGAACCTCCTGGTCCAACTCGATGTGTTGCTTGGAGACTACTGAAATAAAGTACATTTCTCTTGAGAATTTTATGACAACATACAAAATTTTTCTAAATGATTGAAATGCTGTTTTATTTAAAAGCAGAGAGGGAATTTTAGTTGGCAAATTTTGAAATTCTTTGCAAATCTAAAATCCTGTAATTCTATGATACTCCTATTAAAAGCCAGTTTATGACAGAAATCTCTTGGGTAAGACATTTCTGAAATGTTTCTATTGTTAATAATTGTGCTTCATGAAGGTAAAACATGATCAATGCTACAACAGGAATGATATCTTGACATGTTGTGTTTTCCAATCAGCTATTTGCATCGGCCACATAGGCTCATGGTTTCAAGCCAAAGATATTTTAGGCAGATAACCAAACATAGCCATATGTTTGCCTTCTGATTTTTCTAATGGAAAAATGTGACCCGGTTTTTCAAAAGAGTTCCACTGACATTTTTGTAACTGAAATTAATTTCAAATTAATCTAACATATAGAATACTATCTACTACTTGGGTTCTTTAAGCATCCTCTGTTTTTAATACAGCATAACACTTCAGTAGCTGGTACTGGGTCCCCAAACCACACTACAGTATTGGGGTAGGGGAAACTCCCAAAGAAAGTAATATGACAGGCGTACTTTTTATGGGACTTGTTTATCTTTCCTCACTGGAATACAGAACTGCAATGAGGTTTTATTTCCTGCTCTTCTCCAGGGCTAGAACTTTATCAGGTCTCTGCCAGAGCTGAGTTCTGCTAGTTCCAGAAGGAAATCCTGTAAGTGGTAGAGTAAATGCTAAGTGGAAACCCTAGGATGTCTGACTACATGAAATTCAAAAGTAACAGCTTAGTAATTCAAAAAAGAACCTGTGTCTCTCCTGACTGCATATGAGGCTAAGTAAAAGATCTCCATAGTTTTAGCAACTCAAATCTTTCCCTCCTTGCCCTCCTCGCAAGCAATGTGCTCTCAACAATATTAACAAATCAAAGTGTGAACTATTTGTGTATTTCACCATGGAAGACCTCAACTCTCACTTATATGTGCTCTCTGGACTCTAATCAAAACAGTTTCTGAGATAAGTGTTCAGTCATATCACTACACACAGGAATAGTTTTGACCTTTCTTCTTGTTGTTCTGCCCTTCCTGCAGACATTATGTCTTCAACACCTCAAGCCTCACACTTCAGCAAAATGCTCTTTGCTTTTTCCAGTAATAATGGTCCAATTCAGCCACTCGCAAATTGGGCTCGAAAATGGTGATTCAATTTGGCTCCGGCCATAAAAATTAGACCAAAATCTCCATAACAAGGAGAGTATGTTTCAGAATGGGATGGAAAAAAAATAGCTCTTTTCTTTAATGAAAAAATTATGAACCTCTTAAATGGAGCTTAATACAAGTGATGTGAATTAGGTTCGAGTTTTGACCGCAGGTATTTTTCCTCTTTATAGAAGACAGGAACTAAGAGTTATTTGACTGAAATTTCATTGAAAGTTTTTGATTTCAGCTTTCCTGGAAAGCCTGTAACTGATTCTCTAACTGAAAGTTTTACTTGAGTAGGTAAAGCCCCATAATAAACTTAATGCTACTTAACACTCCACCAGACTTTCATATTAAAGCTCAAGTTTCTCAATATTAAAGAATCATGTACTATCTTAAATGAATTGGAACAATACATCAGATATCTGTGACTCAACTACAGAGACCTCAGCAAACAAGAATACAAACAAGAACCTAGAAGTCTCCACACAGCTAAAGGGATGCCACAAAATCCATAAACGAAGCCTTTGTGTAGTATGCTGGGGGTGGAAAAGGGGTTCGAATATTTCCCCTTAATCATCCTGGCCAAGAACTTGACTATGTATGAAAAGACTAATAACTAGATGGGAAGTGAATACTCTCTTAGTTTGGAAAGTCACTCTCGTCTGCCTTCACTGCCCCACCACCTCCTGCACAGTTTGCTCATTAAGAGCAAAAGTTAGACAGAAGGTCTCGATAAGGATTTCTGTTATTTTCCCCAGAAAATGAAGATTTGAGGTCCTCAGAAAAAGACTAAATATGATTGACCTATGAAGTCACAGGCGTAAAAAGCCTGAAACAGGGAGAAGGTGGAGGAGTTCACACGCGCCAGCCAGGTCTGTCTCTAGAAAGTAGACCCTGCTTGCTCTGTTCAGGACAAGGACGGGGTGTAGAAAGGGATGGGTCACAGCAGCAGGAGGGAAAGTAAAACTTTCTATTTGAAAATGTGGTTCAATAAATGGTCTGTGCTTTAATCAAATAGATTATCAACTCCTTCTCCCATAGGATATAAACAAGGAAGAAGTGGAAAGAATAAAACCAGCTTGCTCCAACAATTCCCTCCACACAATTCCCTATATTGTCATCATGAAGCAGCACCCCAGGAGCTCCCTTGGAGTCTATTTAAGCCAATATATAGAGACAATTCTATTAAGCTAAGACTCTCAGCCTAAGGATAATACAGAACATGTAAATGTGGCAGAGAGAAGAGCGAAGATCCATAGGAGAACCACTGGAAAGTTAGCCCCATGGACAGCAATAGACTCTGAGTGTGGTTGAAAGAGAATAAAGCACAAAAGTGAGCACAGCCATGTCCAGAGCCTGTGAGCTCCTTACAGTGGAAGAAACGCACCCCTCGGGGCCTTTGCAAGCTCGCGTGTGTTAGGAGACACAGCATTTTATAACCCTTGACTTCCGTTACCCAGGAAAGCACTTAGGCATTTATAGGAAATAATGCACATTCTGACAGCACCAGTTCTATTGGTGCACGTTCAAAGTTTCTTTGGTAGATACATAAGTCGATTGATAACAGAAGATACAGGTTCATGGGCTGCTGTGAGCAGGCAAATTTCAAGATTTGTTCATCACACTCAGGAACTAGAATACACGAAAGAGAATTCCAGTGTCAAAACCTTAATTTCTTACCTTCCACATGTCTTCATTTGCAGCATTTCTCACATACACGTATTTCTGGAAGGCTCAGTGCTTTTCATTCTATAGTCTGAACTCATGTGTATCTTATAACCTGACTCTGGCCGCATGGCTCCCTGTGCGCTCGTGAAATCCTCTCACTGTGTTGAGTTTCAGACGCACCCCGCAAAGCATCATGTATTTCCCATGTGCAGAATGACTCATCTTACAGATTATACACGGCCAGATTTTCATTTTGGCCTGTAATGTTTCCTATCTGGCAATCATAGACAAAGGAAATTTTAGAGATACATAGATAAGCAACAAGAGAAATCTCCCTAAAGTTTCCAAAGCATATTACAATTCTATTTTGTACGTTTATATTTAATATTATCTGGTTTTGTCCCTTACAAGAAAAGGCATAATGTGGTGTCGATTTAACTCTAAAATACAATTGACAAACTCAAAAAATAACCATCAAAATTATGAAACTATCAAGGAATTCATATTTAGTTTTCTCAGACATTTCCACTGTGTTCAATAATAATCAACGATAAAACGCCCAAACTTATCAACATTAACTTGAAATTATTGACAAAGTACTATAACCTTTGAAGTCAGAAGTTGAGCATATCATACTGTGTCTTGTTTTGATCCACATTCTTGGCGCTGTGGTTTAAATTTCTATTTAAAAGACAAGCCATGGGTGGTGGTACACGCCTGTAATCTCAGCATTCTGGGAGGCTGAGGCAGGAGGATAGCAAGTTCAGACCCAGCCTGGGCAACTTAATTTAGTGAGATCCTGTCTCAAAATAAAAAAAATTGAATGAAACTAAATTTTTAAAAGATCTGTAGATATACATCAGCACAAAGGTTTTGAGTTCAATCCCCAGTACTAAAAAAAAAAAAAAAAAAAGTAACGCATTGAATGGTAAACAAAGGTTTACCATTCAATAGTAGGTGGCTTCTGCTCATTCTAAAACTAGTTTAGTTGAAATGGCAAAAATGTGCAAAGACTGTTAAAGGGAAAGAGATACTTTTCAAACTCTAGTCATCTAAATATTAGTGGACCAATGCCAGAAGACCAATAGTTATAAAGATGAAGTTGCCCTAAAAACATTAAAAGCCTATAACTGTTATTTATTGATTTGTTCATTATTTTGTTCTGTATAAAATTAGAGTCATACATTAAAACTTACCAAAAGAATTTAAGTGATTCATTTATTTCTCATTTTTCCTCTTCAAATAACATAATTTATGAGATTTCATCATGTCTAGCTTGGACTTAACTTTTAAAATTTATAATCTGAGTATTGTGGTTGGACAGCAATATATCTTTATTTTCTTATGGATCTGTTTGATGCTAGATACACTGAGCTTTCTCAGTCCTGTTGGGCTCACAAGATTTCAAAACACACCTGTTCATTGTAGAAATTTTTGGAAAATCCTGCTACTCACGAGCCACCCCATATGCTAATTCAGTTTCTTGTAAATGTACAATTTATCCAGTAAGGAAGTTAAATGAAATAAGACTGATAAATGAAATTTTTGTCCTCAACTATTCCTCCTTCTTCCAAAAGAGCGTTTGAGAAGGGACCTAATTGCTCTGTCTGAAGAACAAGTCAATAACTGGAAAGAGTTTCTCAACCCTAATATTAGTATCTCAGAGAAGTGGGAAATCTTAACCTAGAGAAATATGCCACATCTCAGGAAATCTGAGTTTCATAAAGTGGACAGGTTGACAATGAATATCAGAGGCAAGATGTGTAGTGAGGCAAGAACTGAGAGACGAGGGAAGTCAAGAATTGTTGGATTGCATTTATAGGACAATTACACCTTTGGAGAAAAGTTAAATAGTACTACCTTCTTTTTTCATTAGCATAGCATTCAAAAAAGTTTTCTTTTGTTGTGTTTTCTGTTTGTTTGTTTGTTTGTTTGTTTTGGTGCTAGAGATTAAACCCACAGCCTCACACATGCTAGGCCAGCACTCTGCCACTGAGAGACACCCTCAGCCATAAAGCAGTTATTTTTAAAGCATCAAAACTAAATCATAAGTTAAGGGTCTTGAAAAATGTTTCTATAAAGAAAAATGAGTATGATTATCAGTTTCTTTAATAATAAGCTTCATTTCTTAAATATGAATTTTGAACTTTCCAAAATTTACTCAACAAATATTAATGAGTTAAGCAACTATGACACTAAAGGATGCTCATATATAAAATTTATTTTCCATTGCAACAAGCATATCAGATCTATCTCCCTATTGATGCTTTGAGTTTCTCATATACAAGAGACCACGTGATATTTAAACTTGTGTGTCTGATTTTTTTCACTTAACATTATGGTCTCATGGTGCATCTGTTTTCTTACAAATGACCCAAGTTTATCCTTCCTTGTGGCAGAGTAGTACTCCGTTGTGTTTAAATACCACATTTTCTTTATCTATTCCAATAAAAATAAAAATTAAAAAATAAGTTTAAAAGGCATATCAGAGGGGCTGGGGATTTAGCTCAGTGGTAGAGTGCTTGCCTAGCAAGTGCAAGCTCCTGAGTTCGATCCCTAGCACCAAATAAATAAACAGCATATCAGGGTACATACAATTGCAAGTGACGTCATTCTAGAAATAAGCCTGAATTCTCCCAGAAAGAGAAATATGTAACATCATTCCCCACTTTTGTAGCTTTACCAGTGACTTCCAATACAGTATCTGGTACGCCTCGAAATAATAGCAGCACTCTGGTATCTGCCCACAAACGAGAGCATCACAGGGGATTGGGAGTGTCAGCTCCGGCAGTCCCCAGCACTGGCTCATTTTCATGTCCCCAGCATATAGCACAAAGAGGGTACATTGTAAACCTTCAAATGGGCGGAACTCGGTGCGGCCGCCACCAGCTGAGCCGATCGTGGAAGAAAACTCTCCCCAGGCTAATTGCAGAGAAGACTTGCCAAACACAGTGTGTTCCTCCAGACCGTCTGTCAGCACTTTTAACCCGCAGTTAAGTAAGCACGTTCGCAAAGGAGGAGAAAATAGCTTACTTTCATAAAGTTTTAGAAGGATTTATAAATTTTTTATAAATACATGATATTTTGGTCTTCTGCATCTCATCTCGTCTTTATAGAAATTTCACCAATGTGAAAAAAATTGGGAGTAGCCGCTTACACGTGAAAGTTGTGTGTTTGTAAATGTGTGCAGGCCACAGAAAGGCAGCTTTGTCTAAAAGTTCTCTGGAAGAAATCCAGTAGAAGAAAATATGATTCTATACAATGACTGGCATGATAGGTAAACCATAAAACCTGACATCTAAAATCTAAATCCCGATTTGGGGAGAAAAATTTATTTTCAGCCAAACCAACCCTTTTCCCCACTCGAGCAACAAAATGTTCAAATCTCTTCTCTCTCTCAGTTGGATGCCTAAGAAAGCCAATCCCTAACATTAACTCATCGAATTTTTTCAAAAACTTTAAAAAATGTTTAGAGAACTTCGCAAAAGGACTAAAACTATAATTTTGTCTTCAAAATAATTTTCCATCAATAAAGATAAGTAATAGAATCCCAGCGGAGGCAGCAGCCACTACATCATGCTGAGAGGCTCTCTTTTGAGACCTGTGTCCAGCAGTAATACGATTTTTTTTCCCTTTCTGGCACAACTAATCTGGAACACCTATTTAAATTATGACAAAATACAGTACCATTCCATAAAATTCCCAATTTTTACAAAGCAGCATTTCCTAAACTTCTATAATCTCAACTGCAAATTAAACTTCAATGTCGGTGCCAGGTTAATTTTCTAAAACCATTCTTTAGAAAAGAGGTTTATTAAATGTTTCTTACATGCTCTGCATTATGCTGAGCAATTTTCATACATTATCGCATGTAATTCTCACACCTATGAGGAAGATACCATTAAAATCCTCATTTTATGGACGAGAAAAGGCGGCATGGGGAGAGTCAGCCATTTGTCCGAGGTAGCATAGCTATTGCACAGTAGAAATATGTTTTAAAAACAAGTCATTCCAACTTCAAAACCAAGTTATTAACCACCTAACTTTCCTATGCATGAAAATCCTTTATGTTGGTTTCTTTGTCGCCTGTTACACAGAAAGCATGTGAGATCTCAGGGCTAGAAAAAATAACGTTAATAGTCCTCTAATCTCTTGTGATTTTTCTGTATCTTCTCTTGTGGATTTCAGTCTAAGATGAACACAAAGTTTTATGAGGGCGAGGATATTATCTTTCTTCTGGCTATTTCTTAATACAATGAAAGGGTGATTGACATTTGATACACACGTGTTTTGCTGCCTTTTAAAGCAGGGCTTTCACAGTCTGATCCAGATCTGGGCTTATTTAAAAGTGAGTCTTTTTCTTTTTATTTTTCTTTTTTTTCTTTTCTTTTCTTTGTGGTGTCTGGGATTAGACTCAGGCCCCAGAACATGGTAGGCCAGTGTTCCACTGCTGAACACAATCCAAGTCTTGAGACTGTGTCTTGATGAGTCGAGAAATACATTTTTATAGACCACATATAATGCCTTTTTCTGATTTTCCCATTCGAGAAATGTTTGAACACATGAAGTTTTCACAGATTCTCCCGATGCAGTAAGTAAACAGCATGAAAAAGTCAACATTTTCCAAGGGATATGGGGAGTTCATTTACAATCCATGACCTGTACTAATCTACGTGGACTGGAAAAGAAAGCTATACAAGTGAACAAATACTTTGTTTTAGTGGTATCTTCTTTTTCCAGACTATACAGTGTGAAAATAAGACCATCAGTTTATCGCTCAAATAGAAAACATTTCTGGAAAAGGCTAGCCTAATCTAAATCTTCAATTAAGAAAAGTACTTATTGCTTTAGAAAGCACTATGATATTCATGCTTCCTTTCATCTCACATCTCAGAAATACATATTTTTACAGTCAGCTACTTTCTCTTTCTCACTATTTCACTCTCCCAGACCCGGCTACGTTGCTCTGTTACCCTCTGGGAAGGTCTATGGAGAGTGCAACCTCCTAACCTCTTTGACAAACTTTCTTCTTTCTTCTTCACTGGAAATGAAAGAGTGAAAATTTGTGTTGAATGAGATCCAACCTGAAGATGTGTCTACAAAAGGGAAGCAGACATTTCAAACACTTCCTCCTTTTTTCTTCTGAAAGTACAAAGAGGACAGCTCTCCATGGGGACTTTTCCTTTCAGAGTGACAATACTTGAAAATTGAGGCTTCATCCACTTTTACCACATGTTTAAAACGCCCAAGCCTTCCTTGGCCTATTGTAGCAAGTGGTCTGTAAATCTGAACAAACTCGGATTTCTTACATTCCTCCCACCTGCCACATTTTCTTAACTGAAAGCAAAAAGTGTTGCAAGTGTGTGTATTCCCATGAGCCTGCAGTGATTCGGAGTTCTAACAGACATCGCTTTACGTTTTTAAAATAGGACAAAGCCGTTCTGAAAATAGGGAGGTTTTGGGGTAGATCTGGTTTTTTAAAAAAGACTTAAATATGGTAAAATCAATCTAAAAACTGTTCCAGGCAGCTGAGAGGCTGGGGATAACACGAGCAAAGGGAATAAAGAGAGCTCTGAAGAGCCAGTACCAGTTGCTAATACTTAATCTCTTTAAATAATGAATTAGCTGCTCATATCTACTGTGGCTGCTAAGAGAAAGCGCTTTCTTTGTGGAGTGAATACCCATGAATTATTCAATATAAAGTGTGCCAGTTAAAATGCCTTGATATTGGAAGTCAAGTGTAAGATTATCTCTTGTCTGTCAAAAAGCATCTCTGCCGTGTTTGGAGCCTTAGAGGAGGAGCCCAAGGAATGAAAAGAGAAAAGCCATCCGGAAACAACATAATAAGGCACTGAGCATTCCGAAGGAGGGGACAGCAGCGTCCCCACCGTGGGGAGGCCCCCCAACAGGGCCGCTTCAAGCAGGTCTTGCTCTTAGAGTCATCCCTCCCTCTTTCCCACTATGATCCAGCACAAGGCCGAGTTTACCAAGTCCTCACCCCTGGAGACCAGGGATGCTCATTTACCAGTCACGGCTGACTTAAAGAAAGACTCTCCCTCATAAGAGATCTTTGACAGAGTTGAGTGATGACCTTTTGGTTATCTAGAATTTTTGAAGCAAAAAGGGTTAAAGCCCCAAGCGTGTTAGAAGGTAGACCATGGCAAAATTTCAGTGTACTGTGTTTCATTATCTATGACTCTATGACGTGTTTTCATATTCAGCTGGATTTTTCTTTCTTTCTTTCTTTCTTGGATGTTCTTCAAAACTGGCCTTTATGGGATAACTCAGAGAAATAATTTGGCATATAAAAAAACCAAAATCCTAAAATCACTATTTTCCTTTTTAAAAATGAGGTATCTGGAAATCGTATGTGTTACGCACTCAAAAAGCACTTATTAAGCATTAGTTACAGGAAGGGGGTGTGCTAAGCCTCAGAAATAAAATGATCCACATAGGTGGTCCCTTCCCTCAAGCTTCATGCAGTGTAGAAATGGATTCACAAGCATTAAATCCATGCACATTTCAGAGACAGTATGACAGAGGGAGCTATTCTATTTGAGTGGGAAATGGGGACAAATGGGGAAAACCCACAGAAAATATAATGCTAGAGATTAGATTTGAAGGAAGAGGAAGGATGCTCATCAAGGATGTCAGGGCAAAGTCAACTTTTGTGAAACTTGACTGTGAGGACCACGTGGTGCGTCTGAAGAACGGCAGCCACCTGGTGAGTGAGGTGGCACCTACAGGCTGGAGAGCAGACAGAGGTGAGGCCATCGTCTGATGACTGGGGCTGGCACCCACCTGAAGCATCTTTCACTGTTCAAGGAGCAAAGTTCAAGCACTTCAAGGAGCTGATCGAGGCAGAAGACTTTACATCGTCGGGTTTTTGTTAAGGGAAGTCCCATCAGGGGTGAAGTAGAACAGACTGAGCAGTTACAACAGGGAGAGACTCTTATGGACAGGCCCTCTTCAAGTAGATCTGACCACTAAGAGTTGCCGTCTCCCTCTGTCCTCCACCAAGGTAACAAGACAAAGCTGACCACTGGAGATGAGCACATACTGGGGAATGGGGAGCCTAGCCATCTCCAGGAATCAATGCCACTGTAAGTGGAGATGTAAAAACACAGAATGACAGGGGCGTCAGGGCTTCCTGAAACATTCAGGCATCCAATTCAGATCATGAGTGGAAGGTGATGTTACTCACTAGATAAAGAGCAGAAAAAGCAAGATAAGTTAAGCCGTGCTGATTTAGCTGTGTCAGACATGTTAACCAGAGATGCCCAGTAGGCATTTTGATATGGCTACCTGGGACTCACATTAAGCTTGGTTAAAGATGCAAACTTGAATGCCATCAAATTATGCACAAAAAATAAAGACATGGGGTTGGATGAATGGGCCAGAAAATGTCCAAAGGACCCTCAGGAAACCATTGCTTAAGGAGCAGGCCTAAAAATAGAATAAAAAAAATTTAAAACCTAGGGAAGTATAAGAAAATTATGAATTTGGGTTTGAAGCTAAGAGAAGGAGGAAGGCTTAAGAAGAAAAAAAGTGGCCAATAGATTTCCAATGTCCCTTAGAAGTCAAGTATGATGAGGATTGAAAACTTTTTAAAGGACTTGACTGACAGGCTCTCATTGATGATTTCTCATAACAATTTGTATACACTATTGAAAATGGAAACAGATTATCGAAGACTAAACAGGTTGGTGAGGAAGTCAAAAGAGTACAGACAACTCTTTAGGGAACAGGAGCAATGGGTGTTATTATGAGTTGCATTTCATTCCCTTGAAAGATAAGTTCAAAACTTAGTCCCTGGCACCCATAAATATGATGTTTTAGAAACAGGGTCTTTGCGGATATTGTTACTTAATCCAGCAATCCTCAACATTTCTTGAACTTTAATGTCAAAACTATGATCTCTGACTCTCCACGTGTCTCATCTTCCCTCTGTATGCCTCAATATACTCCTCTGTATAAGGACATTGATTATATTGGATGACTTAACCTGAACTCTACCAAATATATCTGCAATGACTATTTCCAAATAAGATCATATTGCAAAGCAATTCAGCCTATTGTAATACTTACAGACAAAGCAATCCAGTAGATAGTTTAGACATGAAAATGAATGTGGGGAAGGGCAGAGATAAAGACGTAGGTGTAGATATATGTATAGGTATGAATATATAAAATAATCGGAGCCCAGCGGTTTTGTACACTTACGGAAGTAACACAGTGAGCTACTATCTCACCTAGCACCAGAAGCCAGGTCTGTTGGTTCGCAGCTTCTCTTCCTATATTGGCAACGCTCCTCACGATGCATTCATGGCTTTATTTGGCCCTGCAGAGAGTATCCAGCTTCTTCAGTGTGGCATAGGGACCTTCATTTCCTGACCTTTGTCTCAACTTCAGCCACTTTTCTTATCATCCATGCCCTAGTCACACTGGCCTTTTGCTAGCTCCGTAAACTTCTTGGCCTTACTTTCAAAGCCTTCTGCACACGTTAGCTCCCTACCTGGAAGGTGATCCTCCTTCCTTGGGCCTCTTACCCTTCTTCAAGCTTCATATCTTACCCGAAAGTAATTTCCTCAAGAAAATGAAGGCTAACACCAGGTTAAGTCTAACCTCGTAGACTTATTCCTCTGGCGTCCTTGTTTTTGGAGACAGTTCTCATAGCAATCGTTAAGATATTTTGTGTTTATCTTGTATTTTCCCTAACAAAATCTGAGAGGTCGAGGAACATGTTGATCTCCTCAACACCCCAGCAGGGTGTTTGGAGCCAAGCAGGCATATGCCAGCCCGTGACCACACGAAGTGAAGCATCCTGCCATCCCACACTGTCAGATGCCCAACAGGCCTTGTGCACGGGCCGGGACTCCTGGCTCCTGCTGCTCCTCCAGTGCACAGCTGTACGGCTGCTCTCTTTCTGGGACATTCTCACCCCAGATAGCTCCTTGGCTATATTCTTTGACTTTTTTCAACTTTTGCTCAAATGCAATTTCAGGGAGGCCAAATCTGTACTTAAAAAGATAGCTCTCCACTCCCTAGTCCTGCTCCACTTTTCCTTCTATCCATAGCACTCGTCACCTTCTAACAAACTATGATTTACTTATTATTGGCCTACTCGTCGTCTGCCATCTTCTACAAAAGATGTTAATGCTAGAGCAGAGAGTCTTTGCCTTTTTTGCTCAGTAATATACCTCAACCTCAAGACAGTGTCTGGCATGTAGGAGACCTTTAAAAAATAATTAGAAGATGAAAAAGTATTAAGCAAGAGGAAGAGGCTTTACTGAAACTCTCTCCTATAAGGAATCAGTACAGACCCTTTGTTGTTAAATCAAAATGTAAAAGAAATGGAAATGGGTATATGGTCTCAATTTTATTTATATTAGAAAAACAAGAATATGGCTATATTTTGTATTCTTTGTGGTCCACATAAAAATGTCGATTTCGATCAAGAAGAGAAGTATTAAAGTAAGGTAATAGCTAACCACTGTTTTCTAGTATTATTTGGTTTAAAAAAAAAAGAAGAAGAAAGAAAGAAAACTAAGCATGAAATTCAGTAACTGAGTAACTGAACTAATCCCTGATCTTTACTGACAACTTAAATCGCTTGACATATTGCAATATTTTTCTGCAATTTCCAGGGCTTTGCTTAAACCTGCTTCTAGCTACAGACAAGGCATATAAACCCAGCCTAGCTATAAGTAATTTATAGACATTTCATACATCTAACAAAACCATAACAGTAAGCACTGCCCACTGTTTACATTTAGATTTAAGGGTAAACTGTAATAGTAAATGAAAATCTTGGAGCAATTAGAGCGAATAAACTGATCCACGTGGCTATCTCCCTTTTCTGCCCTCATGGTCTGTTGAACCTCATCCTCCTGCGATGCCCAGTGATGACAGGACAGTAATGTACCACGTGAAGGCACTCGGCCGCCTGCGACGTCCCTTCATCATTGCCATCCCAGCGGCTGCTTCCAACATCGCACACAATCTTTCTTGAACTCAGGAGCCTCCAGGGTTACTCTGCTCTCTGTGCCAACACAGCTGTTCTCTCCTTATTAACTACATTTCCTGGCCCGCGTCTTGCTCAGTGCTTCACATAGAAGCAACACCAACGCCACTGCTGTTATCCTGGTCAGCCAGTTTTGACTCCTGTAGTGCTCTCAACACTTACTACGTCCAGCAACTAGGTGAGCAAGATCCAACCATTTCCATTCTGTAGTAGAAACTTGCTATGTGGTCCCGAGACGACTGGGAAAGAAATTTAACTAAAGAAATTGAAGGCTTTGCTACGGACATTGTCCGTACAATCAAGGAATCAAATCAGTCCCTAGACAGCGCAAGACTGTTCTTCGTAGGTCCCCTGTAACACCAAGCAGGGCAGACAGGAATTTCCTTCACAGTAAAGTCTGGCTATTTCTCCGGTTTGCACAGTCCTAAACAGTTCTAGACTACCGAATAACTCAAGAAATGCTGAGAGGCCAAGAGAATATCAATTACTTTGACAATCTGTCCTTTTCTAACTGAAGGTAGTTTACACAGAAATCTGTTTAGGGATGGAATTCTGCAGCTCCATTTCTAGTCCAGACATGTAAATATGGCGAGTCTTCCAGTTCTGTTTGGGGCAGCGAGCCTCAATGTTACCGGCTTCTCATCGCTCTCCGATAGTCAGAGAGCAGTTTGGGTTAGTTCATTTATCTCCATGATGGTGACAAATTTGCACTGAGCTCTTGGCAAATCTGTTGCCCAGCTTGATCTACAACCCATTTATAGCAAGTTTTTCTGTGAGACGCCCTCTCAGAAGTGGAAGTCTAGTCTCTGGCTACAAAACTGTGTAAAACTGGACTGTTCTTAGGAAGAGTGAATTTTCCCCTTTGTTTCGTTAACACTGTACTCGGAGCTAAATATCTCATTGAAATCAATAAATAAATACAATAAATAATACCAGACTACCAGAAGTAGAACACAAGATAGCGATTAAGCTTCGGAAACAAGTCAGAAACCAAAACATTAGAACTGGAGAACTCACCCACATTTAAACTAAGAGCAAAAGTGACTTTGCTGTCAGTCTCCCAGCACAGGACCTCAGCATCTTCACTCCGTCATTGCCGCTTCCTTCTCCTGCCCTGCACCTCAGATCAGACCGTCAGTGCGTCGAACCTAGATCACTACCACAGCTCCCCACGACATCCATTGCCCTGCAACATTCTTAACTAAAACCCGGAGTGCCTTCCTAAAATGTCAATCCAGCTGCGTCATGACCTGCGTCTCTAAAATCCTCCAGTAGGTCCCCATGGAAGAAATTCCAAACATCTTCACATGGCACAAGATGGGGTCTTTTATGTAACGTTGTTTGCAAACTGTAACTTCCTCTCCAGGACCTACATTTCAGTTAAAACACATTATAGCTAATTTCAACGTGTTCCACTTCCTGTTGTACTCCTATTTTAAAGCTTTTATCATTGTTTAAAAATCAGATTTCCTTGGAAATTAACATTTAGTGAAGAAACATTTGATAGAAGATGGGAGAAAGGAGAGACATTACTGTTTTCATTACTTTTCTAGGCCAGAAATTCTCTAATGTAATACTCTGTATTATTAAAATTAAAGGTGATGGGTGGATGTGGGGAAGTGGGGAAAACTGACTAGGATCACCATTGGAGAAGCCATTTATGCAACCTTTTTTAAAGTGATACTGAAGCAATTTTTATTCTACATGTTTTTTCTGAATAATTCTTTCAAAATCAATCGAGGCAAATGACACAGTTTTCATTAGGAATAAACTATAGATGGGCGTATGTCAATCTGACCCAAAGCTTTCTGAAGCCACAGATCTCAAGAATCTGTGAAAACAATAGCCACCCTACCCCTGAGCAGAACAATAGTTAGACACGATGCAATGGTGTTCCAGAAAGTATTCGAAAGTTATTTTCCCGATATGTTTTACTTTTCATAGGTTGGCAACATGTCTTTAAAAGAAAAATCTCTTAAACATTTTGGAAAATTTTAAATTGCAAAACTCACAGCATTTAAATAATATAAAATAGATTCTCCTACCTTCAATATAAGTGCAGGATGTAGGGAGGATTCGAGATGGGAAAATAGCAATAGATACAAATGAAAGAAGGAGAGAGGAAGAAAGAAAATTTGCCAAAGAAACTGCAGTATCTGCTATCAAGTTAACAGTTTTTGTACAGAGTACATCACATAGGCCAATATTTGAAAACAGGAATAAGAAAATCCTGCTTTGGAGTTAGACAACATCAAAGAAGTTGGGTAACCAAAAAAAGAAACTGGCCGAAAGAAATCAGGGATTGCAAACTGTGTGTGATGCCCTGAAGGTCACTGTGCATATGTGCGCAACTGGCATTCGTCCCAGTTCAGCCCCGGAAGTGGCCCATTTCTCACTTGTTAATAGGAAGCAAGCCTGACTTACCCTAATGAAAAGGAAGCCCATAACTAAATATTAAGACTACTAGATTTCAACATCTCCCTCATTGCTGACACTCGGCATATATTTATTTTTTACTATTACTCTCAATAAACCTTGAGATTATGCTTGTTCAGGAAGGCAACAAATTTTAAAGGAGTCCTCCCGGTTAAAATGTATGTAGCCAATACACAACTTCCTTTTGGATTCCATTTCAAAGGGCAACGGAGTAAGCCTAGCAAGTCACAAGGGTATCATGCCGTCATTGTGTCTTCCATGACGTTTCCAAAAAGAAACAGAGCTCTTTTCTTTCTTAGAAATACCCATTTTGGAAGACTAGTGTAGAAGACCGAGTCAGTTAGAACCAAGTCTCCTGTTACAATATAAGGCCAAATTACCATACTCAAAAGGATTGGTGTCAGGAATGCTGAGCCTGACATTCATGACTCGGGATTTTATTTTTTCAACAACACAATATTTGAATAATTTGCTTAGTATTTATGAAAATTATTTGATTATATTTCATTGCCTTTCTCTACCTTTTACAACATCACTTTGGCCTTAGGATAAAATATTCCACCTTTTACAGAAATATACCAAAAACCGTAAGAAAATGTAAAAATAAATTTAATAGATATAATTTTAAAATTAATCCCCAGATTAAAATCTTTATTTTCATGGTTATCCATTAAGAATGTAAGCGTCTTCTAAAACTTCATTATGAGACTATGTTTTGCCACTGAAAACAAGCCTACTCAGAAGTATACTCTGGATTTTACATTGTAGCAGATATTTAAACAAAATAATTCGCCCGTGCCACTCATTCTGACCAAAGTATAATCTCCAGGGATCTGCGGAAGGAGATAGTCACCACGTGAGAGGAAAATGTTCATGCGTCACACTTTACAGATCGCCACAGCAGTCTAGCTGGAGCTGTCGTTCTCTTTGATTTTTCCTTCTCCATCACACAAACTAAGTGCTCCTATCTGCAAACAGCGAGTCAAAATCTTTTGGTTTGGAAATTAAGAACCTCCAAAAGCTAGTATTACGAAGATCAGCTAAGTACAACTTTTCTTGTGGCCAGCGGGACTTTATCTTGGCAAACTTCCAAGTCAGCACTGAGTTAAAGAGGGAGTATAAGAACTTTTAATGACAGGACGAAAGAGGTCCCACTAAAGGAAAATGTGTATACAGCTTATCTACTGCACTTATTCAGCAATGCAGACCCACAACCTAGGGGTCTTGTGAACTTTTATTTTCACATCGTTCCAGCTTTCTCAAATTATATGTGTGGGTGTGGGTGTGCGTGTGTATGTATTCGCTATATATTTTTATGCCTATGTGTGAATTATATATACAGACATAGTCAGTGAATGATTAAGTATAAGTATGGATACAAAATAAATTTGCCCCTACTCAAATTGCTTTCTTCTAGAGCATTTCTATGTTGTCATGTTTTAATTTTCACAATCATACAATGTACAAAAAGGAATTATTATTCCATTTTACAGATGCAGGAAGTGATACGCTGTTAGATTAAGTAAATTGCTTAAACCATAGAGTCACGGTTACAACCAACAATTACAGGACTACTATTCCTGTACGTACACTGAACACACACGCTTCCAACAGTGTATAAACACCTCAACGCAATGTTTATTCTCTTGAACACAGACAAACACCAAATAAGTAACTGAGAAAATTAGATTTGATTCTCGCTTTTTATTTTCTTTTAGTTCTCACTCTTTAAATATCTTTGAACAGCTACTGCTGCTATCTCTTTGGCTAGCAACGAACATTTTTGTAATACACCAATATTTTAGATGTTTTTGTGGTATTATTTAAAAGTTGAGTATCACAATTTAAGTTTCTCTTTGTCCATTTCTATGAGGCTGAAATGTCTTCCAGAGCAGAGAGTGAGGAAAGACCGACCTTTCTGAGAGCTAACTCTTGGGAACAAGAGAGAAGCACAGAATGAAACTCGTGTGTCCTACCTCAGCAGCGCGGGTGTAAGTCTCAAAGAAGGGAAATATGAGGACACATCAAAAGAAAAACAAAACCTGTGTCCCAGTTCTCACTTGGAACTCCAGGAACAGATGACTTGGCGGCAGTTCCTGCCACCACTGACTTGGGAGTTGTCAAAGCAGAGTAACTGAGGTGGGCAGAAAACCCAAGTGGACACTCCAGGCTTTCCCCTTCTCCCATGTGGTGCAGAAGGGACGCAGAAGTTCCTCTGTCCCCGAAACAGAAGTAGACAGGGAGCTGAGAGGCCACATGGTGAACTTCCCATAGCACAGGGAGGCACACAGCAAGTGGAAGTTCCAGCCCCACCCGGGCCACTCTCCGGAGCCAGGAGCCAGGAGGAACTAAGGGAACCCGCTAGACAGTGAGGTGGGTCAGAGCCTTAGAAGCACAAAAATCAGGCCAGAAAGCTAGATTCTGAGCCACAGCACCTATGAACTGCAGCAGCAGCAGACCAGGATGCCCAGCGCACTATCGGCCAGCAACACTTCACAGAGACAAAGCCGCACACGCCCAGAGTCAGCAGCGATGCGCTGCAGCTCAGGCCAACACCAGACACAGGGCCCCTCTCCCACACCAGGCCCTGAGGTCTCCTGAGCCCAGGTGCCACCCTGGGGCAAAGAAGAGGGCAAAGGGAGGAGGCCTCTGGGTTAATTGAGAGACCACTGAAAGCGGGAAGCTTCTGAAATACCCAAGACCTTAACGGTTTCGGGTTGGCTTATTTCTCCACTGCAAGCATCATTAGAACAGGGTAGGGAGGCACTAGTCAGAAAAGTTACACCAGTTATAAACTAAAGAAGTAATGTTTCCTTTGGCTATTCGGGTCTGAATAAACCTTTAAACCAGCACAGAACCAATGGACAGTCAATGTTCAAAAGCTGAGATTTACATAAATAAGCCCCTCCTTTGCAAAATACCTTTTCCCTCCTTGGTGACTCCACTAGTTTTCTTTTCCGTTCTGCCCCCTTCTTGGTTTTATTTGTCTTTGAAATAAGGTGATATCAAAACCAAAAAAACAGAATGGTCATTGAAAATAGATGAGAGTCTGTTCTGGTCTATTGGTAACTCATGAGGATACCAAAGCAAAGAAATTACAGCTTTCTGCCCATGTAAAACTCTACAAATTGGATAACATAAAAATTCACTTCAAATCGAGTTGAGAACAAGAGCTTTAAGAAATGCTTATAAGTCACTTTGCAAATATTATACAGTATAAATCATTCCATATTTTTTCTAACTGCTCCCGAAAGAGAATCGAGGCCTTGTCCTATTCTCCAGAGGTCAGGAGAGTTAGAAGAACTCCCTCCTGCTCTGTTATACTTCCTAGTACCTACTGACCGAATGAAATCTGAGACAGCTGGTTAGCTAACCCCTTAGGGCCAAATGCTCCAAAAAATCACTTTGTGCAGCACACATTCCGATTCAGAATCTCTAAGCTAATTATCAGGGTTGTGATTCTCAGCCTAATCATTTCAAGGATTCCTCCAGAGTAAGATGAAATCTAAAAATTAACACTTAGCCTGCGGAATTGTACACAGGCAAAAGGCAGACGGCCCACACAGGTTTAAATCATCAAGGCAGATTCTATGACTATTTATACTACTCTTAGGTTCCTAAAATCATCAGAAATCATTTACTGAGCACCTACTACTTTACATCACTGCACTTCAGAAAGACACCAAGAGGAAGTGTTGCTCAGCTTTTTTTGAACTCAGAGTTTGCAACAGTAGTAATGCAACAATGAGAATTACAAACATGCAGACTTCAGATTGGGGATTTTGGCATAAGGTGATTGGTAATGAGCTACATTATGGGCTATCTCATTCTTTTTACAGCCCCGTCCAGAAAGGCTATATTGAATCAATGAAATTCAAATTGTAGATGGAAGAGTGAAAGAAGTATGGTATGGCAAAGGAGAGGGTGGATTATACCGATCGTAGAAAACAGCAATTGAAAAAGGTCAAAGAGGAGGAATGGGAAAAAGATTTTTCTAACAGTTGTTCAAATTTTGCATAGTGATGAAAAGAAGATCTACAAAACATATGTAAACTATGACATACCTGTGCCATCACAAAGACCGGGGCATAGGGTGAGGGTGGGATCAAAACTTGGTCATCCCTCAGACAACTTCCAAAACCTTTTGCAAGAAAAACTACCCTCAGTTTCTTCCTCCTCCATAAATAAGGACCATTTTAAACTTCTACTTCAGGGGGAAAGTCACAGAATTGAGAAAATACATGTGAAGTTTTTAACAATTTTAAGCCCTAAAGGAAAATTATTTGCTGATATTGTTGCTATTATTATTTTGAAATGAATTTCTGGAGCTGGTCTTAGAAAAATTCTAATCCTCTGATGCAGCACACGACATTGGTTCAATTTTAAAATGTAGGAAAAGATTGTTGATTAACCCTTCTAAACATATGACTCATTTGCAAAATAAGTATGCTAATACTTCTTATATCAAGGCTTTTTTGAGGATTAAGCAATATCCTTAAATACTTAATATAGTTCCTGGCACATAATAAGTGCCAAAAAAAAAAAAGAGTTGCTTTTATCATCATATCATCATTATTTCTACTATTTAACATTATCAACTAAGCAAGGAAAAACTGGGGCTTTGGAAAATTTTGTAATATAGAGGAGAGAAGTGAAAGGAAAATGTGTGGATGAACAAATTGAGAGACATGGAATTGATTCTTTCTAGAGTACAAATGAAGACTGAAAACAAATGAAGCTGAAACAAATAGGAGTCTCAATCCCCACCCTAGAAGAAATTATGACTGTGCTTTTACTATATGCATTACTTGTACTAAATGCTTTACCAACATTAATTCTTATAACCCCCACTGTAACCCCGGAAGAAAGAACTATTACCTTCCCTCCCACATCATCACCTGGCAGTTTCACAGGATGGGTGGGGCATTCTCAGAGTCTCAAGCCGAGGAAGAGACCTGAAAGTCAGGTTGACCTGATATGACATCAGGTTCTTCCCTATTGTGTGACATCGAGAACACAGAAGAAGGTGCTGCAGAGAAACAGGAAACAGAAGTGTAAAGGTGTCTGTGAGACAATATTTTTAACTTAAAATCCAGAGCCCTACATCCATTTTCCTGTGATAGACAGACTCATTCCTCCAAATATGTGCTTAGTCCTTATCCTTTAAAACTATGCACCCTTTTAGAACATTTTCTAGAAGGTTCAGTGTTGAAAATCATTGTATTTGTACTGGGAATCTACTAAAGTCCATCAAAGCCTACACTAAGCAGTTCCCAGGTGAAAAGAGTGTTTGAAAAGGCAAATGAGCAAATTAGCAACATAATCATGCACACACACACGTGCGCACACACACACAAACACTTCTGGGATGGGAAATTAAACTTAAAAGAAAACTCAACTATTATAATCACAACACACTTTCGCATCTCCCACAGACAATTTCAGTTTTTTATCAATAAATTTCAAATTTGAAGATATCCATGGACTGGAAGATGAAGGTATATGAAAGTTAACCAAGAATATATTACACCATTAGGAGGACCCACAATCCACAGAATAATAAATCATGTAAATTTTATCTTTGGGTACTATTAAATCAACCATAACCAACTTTTAAATAAATTAAATCTCTGTTCTTAAAAATTCCTGGCTATGTGAACATATACACACATACAGATATAAATATATACATTTAAATATAGACATAGACAGATATTTAAATTTAGACTTAGATTTAGATTTAGATGAGGAGGATGGACTAGTTAGTACAGTTATTTTTCCTATTTTGATTCAAGTATTTTTTTAACTGCAAGTAAATGGGAAGAAGCGAGAATCATAGCTTATTTTACTTAGTTCCAATAACTTTAGCGAACATATTACAAATTCCGGTTAAATTAAAAGTTGAGTCAGGTAGAACACACAGTTACATCTCTCCATCACTCTCATTAAATTTCAGTTCAATGGGGGATGCTGTCATTTCTTCCTCCAATTTTCCTATTATACTCATATTTTAGGCCAATACCACTGATACTCTGCTCTAAGTAGTGGCAGTTCTTAACCAAACAGGATTACGTTACCAAGAAGTAGAATGTTTAATTGTTTCTAATTTTTCTGTACAATCATTGCTTTCGTGAAAATGATTGTAGATTGTTTCAAAATAAACCCTGGTGACTACTCGACAAAAATCAACAGGCAAAGCTGAAGTCTGAGGTTTTCTCTTGAGGCATCTATGCAGTAAATTGTGTTCCTTCCATCAACTTCAGCTATCTAATTTTTCAAATCTTGCTGGAATAGCAAGTGGCAAATTAGTGGATCTATTACATGAATGCTACTTGCAATTTACCTATACTACACCCTTACTTCACATTCAAGTTTTGTCTGGATGTAATTGACTTAACAAGGACGTATTTACCACACTTACTGCTAGAAAACATTAATTACCTTCGATCCTCCAGAACCTCACACCCACTTGTTTTAAGAAAATGTGGCCAGGTTAAAAAGTTACTCAGGTAATTACAACATAGCTCGTATTAGCAATTGCTTACTATAGAATGCTGCGACTGTAGGAGTCCCAAGAACTTGTTTAGACATATTTGGAAATTTGAGACAAAATTACACTCTGATTTAACCATAAATTAGAATCCAGAAAATACTGGGCTGTAAAATGAGAATGAATTCAATAGTTACACCTTTTCAAAGTCAATGAGGCTGGAATATTTCAGACAGTACAGTATCATATGCCTATGTCAATGTGACCAAGATCTAGACAAGGTATTATAATACATTTCTCTTTAATTGAAAAATAAATAAAATGAAGACTGTGTAATCTTTCATTTCTAGGAGTACTAAATTTTCAAGACTCGTTGCTAAAGAGAAAAAGAAATTACGTCAGGGTTTAGAAGTAGTCTGAACACAAATTGAGCAGTGAGTAACATCTAATTACTTCACTTAAAAATAACTAAAATAATCCCAATATATTCTATGAATAAATGATTGGCTGTTCAACAGATTTGTGTCCCAAACTCATTGTATTTATGCAAAGTTACTAAAAACTAACTAAGGCAAGTGATTTTCCTGTCTTCCACTCATGAGCACAAACAGTGCATTAGAGTGAAAGAAAGGGGAGATTGTGATCCGTGTCCCCTCCCCCAATATGGTCCGTGAACATCTTGTCTCCCATAATCTGAGCATCCTCTCACACCAATCGTAGTTCTAGCGCTTCACAGTGCGCATTTTTCTTTTAACATGTCCTGTAAGTAAATCTAGTTAGTCATCTGTTTTTCAGCCGAGGAAAGAGCAATTTTTTTAAACATTGGAAGAAAATGTGGATGTTTTAGACTCAGTGAGACTCTAGGTTTTGTCCATCTCCTTTGTGACATTTTCTTCAGGGAATTTTTTAGGGTTATGTTGACCTCCTACAGTTTTTGCCCCGCTTCTTTCTTTTAGAAACTGATCCGTGTGTAAAAGAAGTTCCCACTGTACCTTAGTTCCCTGCAGTCCACTATTAGCACATGGATACCCCAGTTCTCTCAGGAATGCCAAGAAACATTTTTCCTCAATGCAAAGTAGATTATATCTGAATATTTACATCTCACATGGAAACATCCCATACCCATAATGCATCACATATTCATAATGCAACTTGATTTGAATATGTAAATCTTGATGAATATGTATATTTAAATCACAAAGCAGATTTCACATACAAGTAGAGTGTGACTTGATTTTTGCCTACTATCACAGCACAACCCAAAAATCTTAGTGCCAATTATCCACTGGTGGTGGCCACTGAAGCAGCCTTTCCCCACCACACTGAAGTGGCCACAGTAGATGCAGCCTGCACAGCCTTCTATTGCAAGAGGTTCTTTAAGGGAAAAGGTAGAGGAGACTTCAATCAGAATTCTGGCTAGGTGTCCCCTGCTTGCCTCAAGGCACTTCTCAACTTGGAGGTAACCCAAATAGGATAACAAATGATTAATAAACAAATATTTATTGGGTCCCTACTGTGCATACAGAACTTTCCTAGATAATATAATGTAAAGGAACACAAGATCTTTTCACAAGAATGCTAACTATATATTTGTTAATATTCTAACTAAATTATATGGTAACTGTCAAAACCGTGTCGACATGAAAATTAACAAGTAAATTATAGGACAGACAGAG